>JAPESX010000753.1:0-14562 GCA_029590615.1 Nemania bipapillata | reverse complement strand
CAGAGTATATAAATATACAAGTATAATACCATACATACATATATATCAAGAGATAAGACTATACTATAGTAAGACCTAGCGTACAGTAGTATTAGATACTCTTCGGATCAATCTACGCGAGAGTCTATCTACATACACTAGATATGTACACTACGTATGTGTCTGGGTAGGAAGGCTATCCACAATATCGACAGAGCCAATTCATCTCATTGATATTATCGTGTAGGTATGTTGAAAGCTACACATACGCCAACCAACCAAATCCCCACATATTTAATTACTACATACATAATGTACGTGCACTATTCTGTACACTACGTAATACTTTCCACATACATACATATGTAGGCTGTGCATAGCCTACTCTACACTACGGCTGTCGTGTAGATAGTGTACACTAGCGTCGTTGCTTCACCTTAGGATATCAGGCATTGTGTATTGTTATTGCTATTTTTGTGTAGTCTATATAAGTGTGGGGTGTCGTAATTGAACCATTTAGTCAACCAGGACATCTGTGGTTGGGAGAAAAATTCAGTAGCGGGCACGGCAAGTTAATAGGATTATATGTTTTGACGTTGTTGTCCGACTTACATACATATGTACGTACAACAGAAAGTGTGTGCATTATATTAAGCTGTGAGGGGTACGGGTTGCATCCAAGCTAGCAAGGTCCCACCCTACCCTGGTAGAGATAGACTTCACTGATCTTTGGTATGCACTAGTCTAGGGAGGCTAATGTGGGATGTGGGGCCCGTTTAAAAAGAGGATCGTTTACCTACCTAGTATAGCCACGAACCCGGGATATATACATGTAAGCACCATCGCTTGTCAACGAATCCCTCTACATGCTACATACCTATAATAAAGCATAAAGCTCGAGCCTTTTTCTTCAGTATGTAGGTATTATTATTTATACAGTACACACATAGGCTAGCCCTACTCCTGGAAGACTAGGATAAGAGGCCTCCTACCCTTGTCGTCGATTACCAGGTTTACATGCTATTAAAGGTCTTTACTAGGTAGGTAGGTAGGTAGGTAGGTAGGTAGATACTTCACCGCTTGACTCCCTTTTGCTTTTCTCTTTAATTCTGATCACTTCTGCCTCGCTTACTTTTACCGCATACATTACATATATCCATGAATTGCCTGACTCGAAGTTTCAAATTGCCCCTCATCGAGATGATGCTCCCTCAGGCCAATAGACGGGACATGTTTATCCGGGGATCTTAGACACGTATGTATAGTAGATCACTCTAGGACCTAAGTGCTCACTTGGGTGTAGGTGTATATAATTACAGAATACAACCAAAGATAAAGCTGGGATCGGGCAAAGTGCGTTTAATCGACACTAAGTAGTTAAACCCAGCAGTCTCGGAGCAACAAACTAGTTTCGTCGTCTAAGTCCAGACCTCTTAGAACTAGGTGCAGGGGCCGGCAACCGCTTCTATGGACATGCATGCACACCGGTGATACTTGTCGTCCGTATTCGATATCCGCGTAGGGTCGAGGATACCTAAGCCCATGCAGCATGTAATAGTTACTTGTCGTGGTGTGCATCTAGCGCCTATATATACTGAAATAGGTAATCGAAAAGGCATACCGCTTGTGCCGTGAGAAATACCTACAGTACTCGCGTAAGGTAGACGCATGTGAATTGGTCTGCAAACCAGGGGGGGNAAAGACAAAAAAACACCAGGGACTTTGGAGCATATATGGTGATCGGTGATATGGTGGATATGCTGCGGTGATGTTTCTGTAACCCCTACGTTTTGGCATGTCCGTTGCAACATGAGGCTGCCTCTCACGGCAGCCAGCCTCGCGAATCAATTATGGCTGGCTGGCTGGCTGGCTGCATGATGTAAGGTAGAGGAGGTAGGTACATACATATTCTGTACGTAGAGGTCGACTCTAGAGTAATAACCTGAACTTGTTTTCGCTGGATGGGTCAGCCATCGGTGTGCTGCTCAAATTGGAAATCCTGCCCCATAGAAAAAGGAAGCCAAAGATGACTTGTCAAACCTGCCGGACTCCTGCCCGGCTCCGCGGGTGCTAAAACAACGGGCTAATTATGAATTATGGGGAAGGACATTAACCAGATCGATCGCGCTCACGTGCTTCGCGGAACAAGAACAAGGTTTTGCTGACTCTTCCACAGTTATGTATGCATACATGTATATGTAAGGTATTCATAGTTAGCTCTATTCGCAAACTAGACTATGTTTGGTGCTTGGTGCTTGGTGTTTGGTGTTTGGTGTTGGTGTTTCGGTTTCTAGCCAAGAAGAACAACGAGTTTTGTTTAATTATTCGGCCCCNTCCTCGATTCCTCCTCGCGTTGTTATTGAGCGACAGAAATAGACATAAACGCCTAACAGAAGCCCGATTTTATGGAAAGAAAATTTTCAATGTTCAACAGCCAATGCGCGGTGATAGTCCGGCAGTTTTTCATGGATACGCACGCATGGTGACCTGCATGTCAATCTCGGTACAGGTTGCATATAATGGTTGTTGTCACATTTCAAATCGCGATGTTCTCAAGATCTCAGATACCCACCACATATGCAACTTGCATAAACAGCACGGCATAAAAGAGTAGCAGTGGCGTTCAGGGCCTAACTCGCCTCTGGTCTTATATGTACATCTTACATCCTACATCCTACATAGTATTCCGTACAAAGTATTCTGTAGACGTGCACTGTACTGGATCCACCACCGGTGTGTTGGTGGCTTATGTGATACAATAGAAACTCACGATGGACGGGTTTTATATTTCGGGGCCTGGATTTCGTTTCCGATGTCCTAAAAAGAAGATGCGGAACAGCGAGCTAGTACAAAACTCTGTTAGTCTCCCCCGTGGTTGGGCATTCACTCGGCTTGAAAGGAGGATCGTGATGTTTCAGGCATCAATAACTTAATTTTACGACCTCAGGTGTTAATCCGGTTCACTTAGTTTCCAGGTTATGGACAAAAGTCCATATCAACATAATCTCTCTCCTGCAATTTAAAGTTGTCGGTGAAGATCTCCAATCTGCAATCTCCAATCTCCATGCCCAGTCATCGGCAGAGCACTGTCAAGGCAGCATGGCATGTGGCATATGCCATATGCCTTATGCCTTATGCCTGACCAGCGACGCAGATCAACACTTGTGGCCGCATGCAACCTCGCTCGCTATAGGTGGGTTGAGGATAGGTAAATGTTAATATACATTTTGCAATTGCCTTGATGTCAAAGTTGAGGCGGTATATATGCTTGAGTGTATTGGTCCATTCATTGGTCTATCTGCATAGACTTGTCTTGTGTGGCGAAGGAAGTGATGCCGCAACCCGGCTTAGCATGAGGTTTCAATATGCACACGCCCTCTCTCGATCATGAAGATACCACAGATGCTTTCTACTGTCAAGTCTAGGCTCCACGTCCAGCCTCCAGTTGCTGAGAGCTAGTATCTCACAGTTTCGCAGATGTTCAACGGCAAACATGCCGCACTGCCGGAGGAGATATTCCCGTACTCCGGTAATAGGAGGTGGCATATGCATCATATATCCTGTACTACGATTACACTAAACCCAGGCTAATGTGAACTATTTTGAGATTATGAAGAACTACTGATCTATAATGTAAGATACTATACCCGTCTATTAGTTGTGGGTAAGGATCTGTCTCACCGGTCTGCCGGAGACGCAATCTCTCAAGTACACTAACCTATTACCAGCTCTTGATATGTATTCCACGTCATCCGTTGGTCATAGTACCTGCAGAGAAGGGATTGCAATAATGGAGAGCATGCAATAGGGCCAAGTAACACGAAATACATCAAACCTAAAACCTGTGCCCGCCCAAAGACTCAGCCAGCATTACCCAGTTACAAAGAAGTATACCACCGGGAATCTTGTTACGAATTGCATGGGGATCTCTTCCTTAGTATATGCAGCCCTTTTTCGTCAGGTACGATTTGATACCTCTTTTTTTTCCCCTTTCTCGTAGCTACGAGGTCCTGATGTCTGAGGTAGGCATTATATTCTCTCGCCGTTGGCAATAATTACCCTCCTCTATGAACAAATTTTCTTCCAATTCTATTTGCTAATAACGATAGTTTTTGCGACTAGGTTTCCACACCGATCACGCCTTATCGACTCCAAAGCGTCAATAACGTCCTCAAGGGGCCAAGATCCTGCTATTGCTGCTGCCGGCGTGATAGGGGGGAAAATTATTGCCGTTGCCCCGGGCTTTCCACTGGCGGTGTCAGACAACTGATCTTGCATTGGTTAGAAGCGTGCATCGACAGCAGTTCGCGAGATATAACTCAGTTCCCCAGTCTTATGGACCAACGGGTGGCCACATATCATGCAATTTTGCCCAATATGCATCTGTAGTCGCCACAGAAAAAGAAACCATTTGACCATAACAGCGGCCAAGCGTAACCAGCCTGCATATAACTCAGCTGAGAAGCCTAGGCGCCACACAATGCCGGCCTGGTTCCGCGCACCTTGCGTCCTTATTCATCAGAGCATGGGCAATCCCCGAGTCCTCGACGAACAGCAGATACGCGTTAGCCGCGGACCTGCTGCTAACAGTCCTGGCTGACAAGGGGTCGCTGCAGGTCTCCGTCAGCATGTACAGGCGCTCAGATATCTCACAGATACAACGTGCTTGTTGCCATTGTGTGTGAGTGAATGTTGGGGAGGGAAAGAGAGCGTTCTTTTGGCCTGCAAGTTCAGGGTTGTGCCACCATCAAATCACGAGCAGGATCTGACCCAGGTGGTGGACCAGCAGGAAGCACCATGCTTTGGACATGGCTTATGTGGCAATACAACCTGGTTGATCCTCGTCGACGTGGCATCTGAAGACCCTGGCCGCTATGAGCGGGTAAGGGGAAAAGGGTGTGCCAGATTCCTAAGTCGGCCAGCTGCCCGGTCACCAATCGCAACTCGACTTCAACCTGCGAACCTCACCGATTGCCATGTTTCAATCTTCTTGGCCCCCTCCCAGAGCAACGCCGAGAGGAAGATGGGCAGGCATAGGCATGTACAGTACAGAGAGGGAAAACGACCGCTGGGTTGAACTCCATGTCGAAACTGCTACGATATTCGGATGAAACCCGAGGACATCCGTGCGACGCATCGATGGACACGATATTCTCATTGGCAATGAAACAGTCTCATACTACCACACTCGACCACCAAGAGACCTATATTACCTCTGGTACGACGTAGATATACATACAAAGATCAAAGACAGCCAGCCAGCCAGCCAAAATAGAAGAGAGGGAAAAAAAACAAGCTCCTCTTGCCCTTGACGCACAGGATATTTTGACCGAGTTCATTCCGCATTCCCATGTGAATATCATCAAATACTACTCCAGCATCTCCAACGGGATCGATATGATGGCGTATGAAATCACAAATAGCCGTGACTGAGCTTGTACTCGCATCCAAGAACACGTCATACAACTAAGTTGTATATACCTTTGGGTTTTTCATATACCCACATCCTCTGTCTTGTCATTCCGCATCAACCAAGATTTGGTTGGAATCACGAATACCCAACCAGCCCGATTGTTGCTATCTAGCAGCCAAGTGAGGCCTCATCGAGACCTCCCAGAACAAACGCCTAAATTCGGCCGCCTCGATAACTTGCTTGAAATTAGGTCGAGGGACGGCTCGCTGTGACTAATCCGATCCTAGGACGAGCCCAAGCCAAGTAATCCCATCTTCTCTCGCTTGAGTGCATTATCAACCCTATTCTTGCTGGTGCAGAGGTCGGGAAAGATTGGGGGCCGAAAATTTCCGTGGGTCTGTTGTTGGAGACAACATGCTGCTCTAAGTTATTTCGTGATAGCAAGGAATGCTCGACGCTTTATGACTGGGCGATAGTTCGGAAAAAGGGGAGATTTCTTACCGCCGCCAATATATCCTGATAACAGTTTGGTGCAATACGTTTAGATTTTTATAAGATAGTTATTGCAGAACAAGATAGTACGGGATAGGCGGCTATGGAATATGTAGAATAATAATACTCTCTAGGAATAACCCAAATCGACATGATCTAGAAGAAGCCTCATTTACCCCGACGTTCACAAGGTTGTAGAGAATTAGACATATTGTTGCAGTAGTTTCATCGTATCTATATACACTTAGACATAAGTAGTCAGATACGCATACCTAATAACATTCTACTCCTGGTAATACTCCAACAGTATCTTGCTACGATTTCTAGGTATAATCTTCTGTTGTAATTAGTTTCTACTTAGCATATCAAAAGTGTGAGTTAGGGATAGGAGATCAAATATACTAGCAAGAGAGATGTAACATGGATTTTCTTCTTAAGTGCACATCACTGTATATAGGGGTAGTCGTGGGAGGTATAGTTTATTTCATACTTTGGTAGCGTTACAATTCAACTAATACGAAATATTGAGATATTTATCTACGTGAGACGGAAGTTTCAGTACCTCAATAGGACATGTCTACCCTTGAGAGGAACCTCATATCGTCTCTCTTCGTCTCTTAACCGTTGCCTTTTAATTATTATCTATCATTTGTTCGTCCCAAAGCACGGGAATTAGATCTACGAAACGGTTATTCAAGCAGGCTTGCTTCCCTATAGTTACTTACTATGTTAATAGAATGCCTACTGCTATGAGAACTACTCCTAAACGAATAGTTCACGCCGTTAATTAATTCCCCTCAGTTACTAAGGTACTATCCAGGCGTTTCTCTCGATTTCTCTCTTTTTGCAATACTGTTGCTAACCGTCCGCTCAGAAATAGCCTACTACTGTGTAGTCCTAAAGCCAAGGAAGCAGGCATTGGATTACCGGTAGGGACGAGTAGGTAATGCGCACCAGAGGCGACGAGGAAATTTACGACAGACGGACCTAAACCTTCTCATTACAAACCCCGCTCCGACTACCACCTTTACATAAATCTTACTACTCAACAGAATAGCTCGTACGAGAATCAGACCAGACACGCTCGTTTACCTTGGTACGGATATGTTGAACCCTGGTGGCGATCTGCAGATCTACCAACATACCATGTGGACGGTATCCAAACATATATGTGTACCAACAGGGCTACACGCTCTGCCCCATCCAAAACGCTGACTGCAGCACCCCGTGCTTTATCCCAGCAGAGATCCGATAGTCAGCAGAGGACAGGATCGGACAATGGTTGCCGGCGGGTTAGCGTAGAGATACCGAACAACCCGAACTCAGAACCTAGAAACAACCAACTGAGGATGAACAAACGCAAAGCTCCCGGTGCTCGTTCGTATGCATAGACTTCTATCTTATCAATCCATCTGGACCCTATATATATATCTCACTCCCAAACGCTGGTGGGGCCATACAAAAAGTGCCATTTTAATACGAATTTGCTGGGGACTTCCAATGTGATGACGCAAACAAAAGGTCAAGTCTAGTTGTAGGTCATAGGTACGAGAGACTTTTTAGCCATAAAAACCACGTCAGTTGTGATTAGAAACGATTGGGAACTGCGCTTAACATGATCTCGAATTTTCTGATAGACCAGATAATTATTCTAGAACAATGAGCTACTTGATCTGGAACAGTTCTCGTAGTCTACATGCCACCGTTGTCTTATCACCCCAGGGGATAGAGTAAGTACAACAAGAACCCGGAGGGAAGGTCGCATTCGCGATAATCCTCTATGGAACCAAGGGTCCTGAAGAGTCCCTGTCTCCTTTCCAGGTACGGTATGCAGCTCGTTTATAATAGGTACCAAGGCCGAGCCTCTCGCTTCTAGCTGCCCTTCGTTTCTAGTTGCCTTCGGATCGAGTTGCCTTTATAACATTCATATTGGATGCTGTACTACCATGTCGTTCTCCTAACGGGATCGGGAGGTGTTGTACTGGAGCCGAAAGGCTTGATGCAACCTCGGCTCAAACACGTGTGACAGGAAGGGACCGGTCAGCAGCCATGGTAGATGTTTCATTACTCATAATATTATCATAACACTTTGTTTCTCTTCCCGCTCCATACCGAGCATGCACATGTCTTTCCTTGTAGCCCGAGAACTAATAAGTATCAATATATCCTAGATAGAAAGACCGGATGGAAACCACTTGATTTGTTGTCACTGCCACCCTCAATTTAAAACCCGCAAAGGATCCGTGCGTAGATAAGTAATATCCAACCCACGATGTAAATGTAAGTATAAGACAATGGTGTGTCGTATAAGGCCTGTTTTACAGTTACTCAAGATTCGAGAGATCCCACCCATCCATAGATGACAAAGCATCAAGACTGTCAAAGTTAACCTCTGCCGGGATCTGGCTAGGGTTTGTAGGGTTTACGGCATTTGCAGGTGAATGCCCACTGGGCGGGAAAATAAACAATTGCTGATCTGGCATGGTTGTTGGGGGTTGAGAGGTGCTACACATGTTCCAGGCGTTGAAGCCAGCTTGCCAGTTCACGCCATCCTTGAGGTACCATTCGTGTCCGTCAGCAACAAATGCAGAGTTTTGCGTCGCTGGCTGTGTCGCGGTCTGAGTTGGCACGCCTTGCGAAGTTTCTCTGGCTTGGCTATTAGCCGGAAAGGGGACGTAAGGCTGAGAGTAACGAGACATCCCTTCATTTAGTGGCGAAGGTTGCCAATGTGGGGAGTTGAGCCCTCGAAGATCAACGGTTGATTTTCCCATGACTGCTGGGTTGTTCATCATTGGTCCCGCTAGTTGTGGTTGCGGCTGAAAGCCTGGTGAAGGTAGCATGGCGCTAGCTAGCAATTCAGGAGACATACTATTCTTGGAAATCATAGGGGGTGATTGGGCTGGGGGTGAGGGCACAATGTGGCTCGGGGGGCTTTGACTATGGGATTCGTGCACATGCTGAGGTGATGGCGTGTTCTTGGCTGTCAACGTTGTGGTGACTATAATGTGGGATCGGGGAGAAGGGACGTCAGAAGTATTGAATGTGCCCCATCGCTCATCAGTCCTTTGTAAGACTTGGGCAGCTTCCTCAGGCAGCTCAACCCTCCACTTGCGAGATAGTACACTAATAATACTTAGGGTTCTTCGGCCGCACAGCCAGTCTTCGGCAATCTCTTCAAGATGCTTGACGCCGTGGATGATATCCCTCCTCGCCGTCTTTTCTGGCAAGTTCAATAAGTGAATAGTGCAGGCTGAGTGGAGCATATATACAGCGATATTACAGATTTGGCGCAGATTGTATGTCTTTTTATATAGGCGCATCAACTTGGAGATGGCTCCTGCGTTAGCAGTGCATATTCTCCGGGGGGAAACGTGTGGTGGCAGGGGTGAGGCCTTTGGGGCATAGCGGAGAAAGGGGCGGAATAAGTGTATGTACTGAAGATGAAAGAACATGCTATGGTCAATTTAGCAAACATGTGCAAGTGCGACTACGTGATATTGGTTGGCTTACTGCATAAGGATGACATTCGGTAATTGACCGTCCTTGGGTTCGAGTTCTGCTGGTAACTGCTTGTGCCACTCTTCGAGACGGCGATGGAGTTCACTCAACTTCTTCAGCTCGACCGACTTTCCACTCGACCGCCCTATATGTGCGGGGTGATAGAAGAACAGTAAGAGGTCACTGCTGATTTCACATAATGTAGATAGCTGGAGTCCGATTGTGCGAGTTCGTGCTGGCTGCTTAGAGCTTTCGTCAAACCCCGTATCTGTGTAAGGGCACCAACCCTCAGCGTCCTCTTCTGGGAAAACATCATATTTCGGAACGCTATAGGAATTTTTGGGTAGCTGAGGTAACCGGCCCATGTAATTGGACCAGCACTTGTCGAACAAAAAACAACCCCAGAATGTGACACGTCGAGCATCGACTTCTTTCTCGTCAAGGTTCTCCAGGTCGCCATTGATGCCGCCGAGGTTCATGTTGAGTCCTAGATCCTGTGCCATCCTAAAGCTCATGCCACTATAGACCCAACCCTTTGCTTCTCGGCCACAACCTGCTTCTCTGACAGACATTAGCGCCAGAGCTTGGACGGTGGTCAAACGCGGCTTTTCATATTCGTCATTGTCGATAATGAGTCGCTTCGCCTCGCCAAAGAAGTGGTCACCCTTAGTCCAGCTGTCGCCCACCGTCGCAAAAGCGCTGGTGACATTTGTGAAGTGGCAACCAAGTGCCAACATGGCATTCACGAGCAGAGAAGAGCAGTATTGGGTTTTGTGGGATGTGACGCGGCGCTTGCCCCTGAAGAAATCTCTATAGAACAGGCTTCTCGAGAGCGTGGTAAAGTAAGGGTAATGCCAGTTGAAGTACATGTTCAAAAGATGAGTGACGACGTCAGGATCCTTTGTAACGTTAGACCAACTCGTGATAGGGTCGACATCCACTCCGTCTATGTCGGCGGTCTGGTCCTCGTTGCTTGGCGCGCCCCGGACATCCCAATGTATAAGATGAGAGGTACCGCCGATAAAACGCGTGGTTCCATTTTCAAGCCGCAACTCGCCCATTTTACGAGCAAGGTCTCTCTCTCCGGCGACGGGTATATCGGTAGTATAGTCGTCCTGCAACTGGACATCATCCTGCGCTCCGCCATTGCCGGCGCCCTGGCTGTGTATTGACTCGGCTACCGTGTCGAGGTTGTCGCATGTGCGAATTCGCTTGACGATGTCGTCCACCTCCTCCTCGTCGGCGTTGAGGATGGCCTCGATGAGGATATGGAGCGTGGAGTTGGAGGCCTTCATGCTATCGACCTTTTCTCGGTATACGCCCTTCCGCCGATGGTCCGAGTTCGGATCGTAGATACATTCGGTCCCGTAGACACTCGCGCACGCGGCGCAACTCGGAAGCGCGCCATCGCATTTTGATTTCCGGCGACGACAGGCTATACAAGCGCTATAAGGAAACGAGCGTCAGCCCGCGTTTCTGCATCTTGTGCACACGATTGCGATTCCCAGATATAAACATCTCCTAGAGAGAGATACAGCTCGAGCCCGGTGCGAAATGCGGCCAGGCTGTGGCATGATGAACCATAACGGGCCATGATGGGTCATGATGGATCGAGGGGAACGGCATCAGATCAGGTGGTCACGAGAGATTTATTTACGTACGTGCTAACACATTGGCGCTTCTGCAACGAAGGATCACCACCCCTCCTGGACTTCTTTTTAGGAGGAGGGGGGTTAGTACTGGCTCGATGGTTCGGAGGTTGTAGGCCGGGCATGGACGAGTTGTCCATCGTATATGTAGGAAACCTACCTATTACAAGGCAGATAGAAGAGTTAGACACGCAGACGGACAGGCGGGCAGACGAACGAACGAACGGCGCAGTTTGCAAAGCCGTGACGTAAAAGGAAAAGAGTCTATGTACTGTACTTGGACGAGAGGGGTGCATTGGGCAGCTGAAGATGAGCAATGCTTACCTACCACACACTATTAGTTACTTACAGTATGTATGTATTCATCCATGTGGGCGCGCATAGAGAGGTAAGATAGGTAGGTACTATGTAGGTATGTAGGACCTACAATGTAGGTAGGTATCACAAGATAGGTGCGGTTATGTGGGACAGACCTATGCCCATTGTGGTTTTGAGTACCTTAGTTGGTACTGATATTATTGTCGCATACGTACCTAGACAGTTGGTACCGTATAGGTAGCCAGTAACCTACACTCCCGGATAGTATTAGTGCCTGCAGGGTCTAATGATTCAAAGTAGTCCAGACCCCACAACCTAGACTGCAGCATCGATTTACAGAATCGAACAGTGAGAGTTGTTGTATTAATAATGTACCTACGTCGCATGGTATCTGCGCACGACAAAACTAACTGCAGACTTGGGTCAAATGTCTATCTTAAAACAAGTCCAACACAGAGAGTCTACTAGGGATTTATGATAAAAGGTATGATTGTACATTGAAAGGTTTGCTATAAGTTATAGAGGTTGCCTTATTTGATTCTACCTATATCTCGTGTCAGCTTGAGGTAACATTATATATATTAAAACTTCGGCTATAGACAGATGTAGTCATATGTGCTGTGCCTAATCTATATGCTTGGACCTTCACAGACTTTAAATTATTTATTTAGATCTACACACAAGCGTAACTAGTGAGGGAAAAGGAGGATGGTATATGCTTCTATCATGTCGAACCCTGCGAATTCAAAGTGAATGCTCTAACAAACTATGGTTGAAGGAAATAACATTAACTCTATAGTATAATATCAGTATATACCGATAGAGAGATAGACTTGCTTCAAAGAATTACCAACAATGCATATGAAATACTAAAATGGTGGTCAATGGCTGTGCACGGACTAGGTAGCGGTACTAGGCATGATTTATAGTAAGAATACCGTAGATGAAACCATGTTGGACCTTAGATCTTATTTACACATATTCCTGCCTGCAAAGTGTTGAATGATTCAAGAGGAAAAAAAGCCCTGTGGGGTTCCATAACCCACTGCTAGTAAGATCCCATCACTAGAAGAGCAGTACTATAAATTGTTATGCATGTTGAACACAACTTACTCATGCCTCAGTTGTTCAAAGTTTTACGGTATGAGGCTCAGCCGCTAAAGCGGCTGAGAATGGCCTATCCATCTCACATTGTCTTTTCGGTTAGGTATCTCGCCCAGTTCCCTGAAACAATTCTGTAAGGGAGGTTTCTCCCAGCCTGTTCCCTGTAGCGCCACTATCGAATCCTATATCATCTGCCTACTTGTAGGTACCTATAGGTATAAGGGCTAACTGAGATTCTAATGTTAGGTGCAGAGAACACCCCTTGTGAGAGTATGGTTTATTTCATTGTAGTTATCTAATCTTGATACTGACCCATTGGTAGGCAGAGTGTAACAAGACAATTGAAAGTATTCTGTACTGGTTGCTCGATTCGGTAATTTGTTTGGTCAAAATTGTTGAAAATTTGGCACTTACTTGCTAGCTAGCTGGATGGCGGGGCCATGGAGGGGCTGAATGGAAAACATGCGCTATTGTAATTGGCTATGTAAAGTCCACCAAACTCCTGTATCCCTGGCAACCTGGTAAGTATGTGGGGCATCGCGGGAAAAGTGGACAAGGTAATACAGTGTACTTTAAAGTACCCTGCCTTGTGTTAAGTGCCCACCAACTCGACTTTGCGAAGCTCTCCTTAGCGCGCGCAACCTAGACTGCCTACAGTAGACTAAGTTCGTTCGCGAAATATCTTTCTTTCTTGCCTTGTCAACACCGAGAGAGTGTGTGAGAGGTCGAAGACAATCTATCTTGCTTTCAATTTGCCAAAAGCCTAACTGGCACCTAAAGGCACAATTGAAGCTCTTGTAAGTTCCCCCCTTCTATCTTTCTCTCCTGTGCACTTGATAAGCTCCCTTATCTCATTTCGTTCTTGCCTCGGTGTGAATCATTTGCGCCGCACATTTTCTTCCCTGCCCCTCCAACTTTGACCTCAACCTTACATCCATCCTCACTCCTACTCTCAATCTCATATGAACATAACCATCATTTTTAACAACTTAGTTCCTTCTAGCACTCTAGCTCTCTATTGATTGAAAGAACCTTCGAGTCGCGAAAATGGGTGACGTCGATACCACGCCTGTTGAGGCTGTTGAGCCTCCCGTTACTGAATTCCCCACTGCTGCAGTCGTGGAGGGCATGCCGGACGAGCCCAAAGTCGAAATCGAAGCGGTAGAAGAGCCTATTAAAGAGCCTACCACTGAAGAGAATGGCACTGAGAAAGATGAGGCCGAGAGTGCCACTGTCGACGATGACAAACCATCCATTTTTAGACCACCCACGGGAATGCTCCGAGTCACTGGTCCCCGTCACCAGAAGACATTTGTCAAGTCGGATCCCTCTTCCCTTGCTGAATCTGATGACCCCCGTGAGATTCGCAAGCAGGTAAGCCCACATACTGCATCACTCAATTCATACTTTCCTTGTCTCACCTATTGTATCTAGGTCGAATTCTATTTCGGCGACAGTAATCTCCCCGAGGACAAGTTTCTATGGGAGAAAGTTGGGGGCGAGGAGAACAAACCAATCCCTGTTAACCTGATCTGCAATTTCTCCCGCATGCGCCGCTTCAAACCGTACGAGGCTGTCGTCAAGGCTCTCAAGGCAAGCAACTTCTTTGTCATCGATGGCCCCGAAGGCGAGGAGACTATTCGTCGGAAAAATGCGGTTGATACCGAGAAACGCAACAAGCGGGAAGAACGTAGTGTCTATGTTAAGGGGTTTGGCGATGAGACATCTTCTACTCAGTTTGATATTGAGGCCTTCTTCGCTCAATATGGACAATTCGACTCAGTTCGCCTTCGACGGGCGGAACCTCCCGAGAAGGTTTTCAAAGGCTCTGTCTTTGTTGAGTGGTCCGACAAGGAAACGGCTGATAAATTTGTTGAATTGAAACCTGAGCCCCAGTGGAAAGGGCACCCTCTACATATTATGTGGAAACTCGACTACATGAAGCAGAAATCAGAAGCCATCCGAGATGGTAAAATCAATGCTAGCGGCCGCAAATATGGCCGTGGATCTCACCGGGGCCATCGTGGCCAGCCCCAAGGCAACGACCGTGGCGGGGAGAAGGACGACTGGAAAAAACGCCGTGAGCAAGATCAGAAGAACGGTTTCAGC
>JAPESX010000752.1:0-14563 GCA_029590615.1 Nemania bipapillata | reverse complement strand
AAACATCATTTGAACAAGTAGGTAGTCTACTTGATACTGGGATAGGGGTTCCAAGGGGTACCGAGTTGAGAATGTCCATGATGTATGTGAGTGCACTACCTACTACCCATACCATTGATACTGCAGAACCTAAGCAGCCGAGTTACCTAGTGTAGATCATCTTGTTACAGGCGTAACGCCAAGTGTGTGAACCAGGTAACAGGCCCATCAGCTCCTAGGTTAGAGGCAACAAGCCATGTACAGTACAGAATACATTATGGACCAATTACAACCATCTTGATATTGACAGGCCATCATCACGAGATATGCAACAGGACAATTTTCTCAAATTCGTTCCACGTGTTACAGAAACTTCTTTTCTCTGCATTTCAGGCCCGCAAGACAGGCCCTGAGCAATAAAAAAACATGGGCCCATGGGTACCTGGCTATTTATCTGAGGGTACCTGACTCTACGACATACAGTACAGCTCCGGCTTGACCGGATGTCCGTCCGTACAGCATAACAAAACATACATGTACACTAATAGGTTAAGTCCGTGAGAGCACAACCTCGCTAAGTCCGGATCCTCAGGATATGGCTCGCGTGTTCCGTCGGCGCCGTGAAAACATTAAGTGTGAAGACTGTCTCATTAATTAAAAAAAAAANAAAGAAGATATAGAGCCCCTACGTCTAGTTAGGGGGCCTGCCTGAGGCGGCCCCTTAGTAACGCCAGGGCTAGGCTTGCGGAGAAAAGATGCGTAGATGCGTGGGTGCATGTATGTGTAGTGGCGGAGGTGTTGTCTCCGAGATGGTAGAGAGAAAAAAAAAAGGGATATCCTATTCATACACTATCGCCGTTTTCTGCACAAAACACCGATTTTAAAACAGAACATGGCAAGTGCAGAAACAAGAGAAAGGGAGAAAAAAAAANGGAAAAAAGAGCCGCCATAATCTATCTGATGCGGAACCGTGGGCCGTCAGTCATTGAGTCGTTTGTTGAAATATATTTCGTCGCAACCCGGCAAGGGGTATAAATATCCCCTCGTGAAGATGCTAGAGTCGCAGTAGTAAAAGAGTAGAATCGTCAATTCAGAAGTGGTAGTCCACATGACCACTTACGGCCACCACTTCATCTTCTTGTAGCTCTCAATCACGTCAAGCACAAGCTCCTTGGTGATAACAGGCTTCTTGTACTCGAAGCCGACAACCGTCTGCAATCGACTACCGTCCATGCTGAGATCCGTGTCCTTCAGGAGCTCCTTTTCCATAAAGGGAGTCAACGGGCCGGGCCTCGTGATCCCCGCATCACTAAGGAGATCCGCCCAAGGGCCAAGCACATCGTCGTTGACATCATCCACGACACTGTCCATGTTGAGGCGCGCAAAGTTGCTCAAAAGCTGGCCTTGGAATTCCCACTTGATGCCAAATACTTCGCCGATGATACTTGCTATCGTGCCTTGTGTAGTGACGCCCTTGTCGACCACGTTGAATGTCGGGATAGTCCCCATTGCTTTCGTGTCCCAGTTGGCCTTGCCGGAGTCGTACCACGAGGCAACAGCCCAGAGTGCGCGTGTGACGTCGTCGATGTGAGCCGTATTCGTACGTAAATCTTTCGTCCACAGCCACTTCATTTCCTCATCAAGAGACTGGTAGACGCGTGCTAAACAGAGTGCCGTCGCAACCCACTGCGACGCATATGGGCCGTAGACGTGTGGGAGCCGCACAATAATAAGGTTAAGCCTGTGTAATAGAGGTATCAGTCAGCTCGTCATTGCCCAGCCACACCTCTCTAAATCAGGACTTACCCTTCGATCTTGGCCAATTCCTCCTCGGCCTGTGCCTTATAGGTAGCAATCTTGCTCCACGGCTTCAACTTATCACCCTCTTTGCTGGGTGACGAATTTGGCTTGTACACCATACCCGTACTTAGCTCCACGAAACACTTGACGCCCCGCTTCGCCGCCTCGGCACCAACAGCTAGTGATAAACCTAGAGACCGGACTTTGTAGACCTCATCCTCTTGAGAATACCGTGTCTCACCGCCACAGTTAAATACATAATCCCATTTTTTGCCGTCGGCCCTGTCAAATATGCGGGCTAGGGCTTCTACACACATGCCCAACAAAATTAGTACTAAATCATAGCGGGCAGTAGAGCGCCAGAAAGCCGGGAACCCTCGAAGGTGACTTACGTTCTTTACTGGCGTCGGCTTGCATGAAATTCGCTGCTGAGCATGCACCCTCAAACTCGGGGGCGAGCCATGCTAGTTGAGGTAGGACTTTGTCCACCAGTCGCAACTCAGATGCGAGATCGTTGTCATGAATATATTTGGCGAGGAACCGTCCAATATACCCTAGACCACCAATTATAAGCACTGATGGCTTTTCGGAAGCCATCGCGAATGCGACGAGTGCAATGCGACTGAGCCGTTAAACTAAGAGCGAGCGCGGTGTAGTTATACACACAACCCAAGAATGAGAGAGGGTTGAGAAGGACGAGATTGAGTGTGTCCTTGGTGAATCTCTGGTGAGTCAAACAATGGTAGTCGAAAGGTTCCAACCCAAGAGAGTGTGCGGCTATGTATATTGAAGGGCGGGAAAATGGAAAGCACCGCCGAAGTAGGACTGCTGGTGGGTAGCTGATGCAGAAGGCGTTATTTTATTTGATCAAGTGAAATTTGGCGGCAATACGAGGCTAATATTGGCTCATTTCGCTATGCTGGTGTGTGGAAGAATCCTACGTCAAGTCAAACAAGAGAGAGCAGTCGGCCACAGGTGTCGAGGGTTTGCGGAGCACTGCGATGTGAGTGTGTGAGTGTCTGTCGTGTGAATCGGTATTGGTGCCGATAGCTAGTATAAGTATAAGAGGTAGTAGGTATGTATAATCCCTAATATCTCCTAATACCAATGAGTCTAAGACAGACAGGCTACTATGTAATGGCGAGGCAAGAAGGCGGCACGGGAAGGATTTCTTGGCTGGTCTGCCTGCAGCGTAGGCTAGTGAAAATATTTCAATATGAGATTACACACACTGGTGGTCTGTACATGTGTGTGTATAAATGTGTGTACAGGATACCTCGAGGCGTGTGTTGCTGCGTTGTGTGAGCGACTGATGGCGATGTGTATGGGATGGTTGGTTGGTTGGATGGGATGGGATGGTCTGAACCGTCGATTCGAATATTATTATAAAATGTGCTGCCAGTCAGCAGAGGGCTTGGAATATGAACCAGTCTAACGATGAGGGGGAAAGATGCGAGAGAGGAGGAGGGTCAGAGACACTTGGCCCTAAAGAGTAAAGAGCAAAGGGCAAAGAGGAAAAGAGAACGCGCGAACTGGCAGCAGAGGTTGCTTGCTTGCCAGCTTCCGGTAAGGACAATAGAAAGGGGATTAGCGGGGAAATAAGCACCAGGTAATCTAGCCGACACTACCTTAGCTGGGTATCTACGAGGGAGGAAGGGAGGGAGGGATGTAGGTAAGGTCGTGTGTAGTGTGGTATAATGTGGTATGCGACACTGCTCATATGCACATCAATTATTATTAGAAGCTAAGTGTGCAGGACTGAGCAAGCGGAGAAGTTGCGTCGGTACAAGTACTAGTCCACAAGTACCCAGGGGAGGATGCTGTAATAGCAGATAATAATGTACTTCAAAGCAATGGTGGAAAGACAAACTGGAGACCGCGAGACTAGCAAGAGGGTTTGGAATTCCAACCTGAGTTAGTCTAATTTTACCGCAGGTAACGTTTTAGCTGGTCTTGCTGGTCTTCATACTTTTGGAAGGGGATACCTACCTAGATAGTCTAGTGTGTTCCGTATTAACCCCATACAGTAGTCATAATGGGAATTAATACATGCAATACAATACTAAATACACCCACCCTTGGGATAATTCATGTATCTTGGATTTACCAAGTGCTACGTCTTGTAATATTTCTTTTTTATTATAATTTGCTTTCTTTTCTCCCTTAGTCTCTCTCTTAGTGCTAGTTGATGGCTCACATGGATGAGGTGGATGGTGGATTGGGGGAGGGAGGTGGTAAGGTGGCAATACATAGATGAGTACATACATCGGCAGGTACTCGAGGTGGTGTATGCGCTGTATGTACCAGTATGCACAAATGTAGATATAACATCTCGTCTTGCTCTTGCGCGACTGTAACTGTAACATAATTGAACATGAACATGCATCCCTTTCAGGCTTTCAGGGGAAGGTGGAGACACTCGCTCCGCGCTTATATAACAGAGGCAGCATCAGATACAAGTTTAGTATGCTAGATGCGGTAGGTATCGTGATCGTACATATTAAAAACAAGACCACATCTGCGACCTCGCGGAAGAACAACATATGGCATTTAACCCTCCCCCGTCTACAAACTTCGGTACTGTGCATGCCTGCATATATGTAGATAATACTCAAGAACCAACTTGCACTGCCATGATAGTACAGTGTTTTACATAGGGTGCTACTCTGGCTAGAGTCCTGGCCTCCTACCGTTTTAACAGCTCACTGCATGCTACACAAAGCATACATATGTAATCAGATGAGAGTAAGAATAGCGCCGAGATAGCAAGGATGTTATAGAAATACCTACATTACATACGTACTACGTGGGAGTGCTCGAATAGATAGGCCAATGTTACAAGATACGCACGTATGGATTGCTGCTTGGTCCCCAACTACATACTTGTATACATAAGTAGCCAATCTACCTAATATGAATTGGGTTGAAGTGTGCTGTGGAACTGGCTTGTAATATCTTGTGCACCTTCAAACAGCCATGGATATTAACATCGACATCTTCTACTTACCTAATTAGACAAAGGTTAAGCTGTTTTGTACCTGCGTTTTGAATGCATGACATATTTTATGATTATTCATCAAGCCCGAGGCAGCTATCAAGTTAGGTTGCCTAGTTCAGCCTTAGCTATCTCGACGGACCTGGATACACTTGGTAATTTTTTTCGAGATGGGTATAGGTATAAGGTATATAACTTTTAGCAGAGCCCGTAATCTCTTATTAGTGAGCTAGCTTCCTAAGGCATATAGTAGGTATTCTGTACCTACAACATACACATGCGCGCGTACACACACACTTTATCAACAGATGTATCTTTTCACAAGGCGCTCTAGGAATCTAGGTAGGCATATGAAGCAGGGTTATAGATTATTTGTCTTGTCTGGATGGGGTCAATTAATTACGCTCAACAAGCACGCACACACATTCAGAGTACCGGACCCCGATAGAAGTTTTCTGGAACAATAAAGATCAGCAATCCCTGCGCAAGGATATGCGGCCCCTTTGCCTTCTGCTGCAGCATCACAATCCCGGTTCCCTGAGCTAAGTGGTCCCTCCAGAGACACATCCAAGGAACCAACCGCCCGCTGCAGGGATCGCCCTTCCATCGCCATGAACTCAATTCATTTTAGTGTGGAATGGCAGCTAAGCTAACTGTGCCGTATGCTATGGTATGCCTTTTTATTTACTTATCTTTTTGTGGAGGGGGTATTATAGGTATCTGCGGCAGATCACCGCAAAGTAACAGGATAATTGAATTAACCCGAGCAATAATTGGAAGGGAATGACGGGGCAAAAAAGTATGGAGCAGACGTTTTCCGATAACACTGTATGTAGGTAGTATACATACAAGTGTACTAGTGCCAGTGTCAGAGATGGTGGTGTATGAAATAAGCCCATGGCTGCAGATGTTCTGGAACATAGTGTAAGCCATCTATACTGTAATGCACGCACCACGCTCATATATCCATCAATCACCAACCATCAATACCTAACCTGAGATGAAGGAGACATGTATGTGTCCAATCTAGCCTCGTCATCTTTGCTGAGGAGGCGTTCCTGACAATGCCGGCATCCCCAAGCCCAAGTGGCCAGACCCTTTCGCCTTGACCAGGCCTGCAGCTGCAGCGGTCCGCGTGCAATTATCTCCCTCACGGATCTTGCAGCACCAGGCATCCGATAGCGGCTATATGTATGTCTGTATGTACGTACATACACTGCAACGACAGCGTCATCATCGTCATCCTCATCCTCGACGTCCCGTCTCCAAGGACCTGTTATCAAACCGGTACATTCCGTTTCTCTAGCTGACTGTCCGACTATGTAATCAATATCGATGTAGTCTAGGACTCCAGGGTAGGCTCACGCGAAGGGGGTCACTAAACCATGTCTGCCCGCCTGCTTCAATACAATACATACAATGCAGTGGCTATCATAATCCTACGCGCGGTGCGAGAGTCCTACAGTGAAATACTCTGGTCGCCCATATGATAAGAGGTTGCATTGGCAGAATCCCGAGATACCAGGCGTACGTCGTGATGCAGAGCAATATATCGTCAATGTCACGGTGATATTGCACGTGTGGCCAAGCCTATCTATAGGCTACAGGATGTCGCTCCCGAGTATTGTCATTACTATTTACAATTATTATTAGTATTGATAATGCTACGTCCATCGTGACGTGAAAATTCTCGTCCATACTGGGTATGTATACACCCTTATCCATCCTCCTCACCGTGATGACACCCCCCCCTATGCGCTATGCTGTGCGCATATGTACGCTGTACAGGTACAATCCGTCCGAAGCCAAGCTAAGGGATTCTGGTCGCAGGAGAATGACCGCTCAAATTTTTTCTCGTTCATTTCTCGTCGTGTCTTCCGTATTTAATGGTCGATGGAGATGAGAGATGGAGATGAACGCGAGACAACGGATCCAAATGACTAACATTTATCTTTTGATTCGTCCCTGTTCCATTGGTCTCACAGTTTCAGTTATTTGGCTCGTGTTTCCAAAACTGTAGCTCAGCTATCTATGTACGTATAGGCTACACTTACACTGCACTAGACTAGCAATCAAACTTGGCCAGGAGTACTGTACATAGATGGGTACTCGTAAAAAGTACATACCTAATACAGTCTGACTGACACTAAGGAATGCTAAGGATCCGTATTCGGAAAACTTCTAGAAACCTTCCATGCAGCAGCCACACAGGGACAGATAACTAGATCCACTCAAGAACCGCCCAAATTATCATGTTGGCATCATCCCTGTCTTGCCCGCTGTCTTCTCCAGATGCAAATTCCTAGTTCCCAGCTCCTAGTTCCTGCGCCGTGCTCATCTTTGCTAACTTGACGGGAAACGGGCATATTGCCTGTTTAGGTTCTCACATGGCACTTCCTTTCGTTTTGGTGACAAACCCTTTCCGTTTACAGCATGAGGAACACGAAAAAATGGGAAAAATGGGAAAACTATTAAAGAAAAAGAAGAAGGTGAACAATAATGCGCCGCGGCATAGCCGTGTAAAGCACGGCGGCTATTCGACCCACATAACCAGTCAGCCAACTGCCAGAACAAGGCAATAGGAAAATCCCCCAAGTTAAGGTGGATGAGAACCACTTTGTTGAGGCTCCCAACATCATCTCATCTCATCTCATCTACAGAATACAGTGGATACCTACCTACAGAATACAGAATAGGTACCTAACACACCTAACACACTAACACTCAACTTGGCTACGGGTACATACGTTTGCTACTTATCTTACCTAAGGTCACTTACCCAATTATCCCTAGCCGTAGCCTTGTTTCCCCTCAAATCTCGGCCGGGAAGAGCAAATGCCAACCGGATCCGATGGCGCTCTTCCATGAGTGGAGGCGTGTCAGTGAAAACCCAATCGAACATATCAGCATGCCCAAGGGAGAGTAAGTGCGTGCTGTACTATGGTACTAAATCTGACGTTACGCATCATTGTGCAGTCCCGATAATATTACACAGACCGAGCCCAGCTTGTTTCAGCAAGGGGATTGGGATTCGCAATACCGCAACGCCCACATACATAATACATACTCACATGCCCAACATACCGGTGGACAGAGGCGGTATGCAAGGCTTCCCACAAACTGCACATTTACGGGTACCGTAAACCGCCCGTTACATGTTCTAGCCTCCCATCTAGATCATGCCTACATACAGAATACAGCTTCTGGCTTCTGAAGAGCCTTCGCCGAAAAAGGCGTTAGCTTGGTTTCGAGGCCGGTCGGACTGTCTTCGGCGCGTTTGACAACGATTGGTTTGACATGTGTTGCGAGGATGCCCGCACAACACATCATACATACATACACCTATCCATACACTTATGTAAGTAGGTAAGCATATATTCTAGTTGTATCTCACAAAGACAAGGAATCCCATCCCAATGTCTCCCGTCAGCCATCCGGCCAGCCAGCATCAAGGTTTATTGGTTAGGCCGACCGGATGCGTTCCCGCGGTCCGCCGGACGGCACGCCGGACGCCTTGCCTCGCCTGCCTTGCGTGCGTGTAAAGTTGATATTGTTAGTGTATGATTTTTTCTCTCCCTCCTCTTATAGGTAGTTAAGGGAGCTATCCTAGGGTCCAGCACCATGGCCATCCATACTGTCGGACCCGTCATCCCATCCGGGTTACCCATCAGCAGCAGGCTGGCTGGCTGGCTAGCTAGCTAGCGGTCAGTCCCATCTCCCTACTCTCGTCTCATCCCGCGTTGGGTATTACTACAGATAAAAGGGCCTAAGTATACCTTGGTGGATATTACAATATTACACACCGAGTCCGCCGAAATCCTGTGCTCATACTTGTTGTCCGTCATACGAGATACGATAGACCAAACGAGACAGGCTAACTGAGTATATGTGTTGTAGTGCTGATGCTAACACACAAGTAAGTCGTTGGTTTCTGGGATAGTGACCTAGCCATTCTGCATATAGTATCTAAAACCTGTTTAGAAAGAAAGAAAANTCTCCGACGGCACTAAAACAATCAGGAAAGCATCAAGCATCTAGTGTTTATTGTTGGGTGGTATTAGCTATCTAGTGCATCTGACAGTTCCGTGGTTCCCTCACCCAAAACGATGGCGCAAGTCTGACATGTTGATCTCCCGCCGTTTAAAAAAACACGGGCGGCATTAAACAAGTGAATGCTACGTGCCTAGTCTGGCGTAGCCTTGCACGCAGATGGGTAGTATTATACGTACATATGTAATGTACGTTTTATAGTGGTTAATACATAGATAGGCCTATGCGAATGCGCGCCAACCAACCGGCCGACCGACCAACCGACCCGCAGAGCGCGGACTAAAGTCATGCCCCCTTGCATATGAGTAATTACTGTAGGTAGGTGGTATGGATGAATAAAGGGAATAACTGCTGACGACCCAGGTCCGGGCTGCCTGGGCAGCAGCAGCAAGCAGCAGCAAGCAGCCAGTTTAACCTCCGCCACCAACCACCACTAATACCATTACCACCACCACTACTACTACTACTACCACCTTCTCCTCATCCTCCTCGCTTCTTGTGCACTACGCATACCCGACCCAGGCATACCTAGACATACCTAGGCAGACTGGATACTACCTACGTAGTGTCGATCCAGGCATGTGACACGGACAAATATGCGGATGAGATTTGGACCGCGCACGCATAGGACACGTTTTCGAATCGCTTCCGCTTCACGTGGTCGGTGAAGTCTTCTATACATATATACATACATACATACATACATAGAATGACATCGGCGAATGTTCTTCATATGGCAACTTAGGCGAGAAAGCTTATATGCATGCATCTACATAAGTAAGTAAGTAGGTAATCTATTTCGGTATCTGACTACAGTATATTACGGCAGTCGTACGAAACAACTAGGTAGAATTCGAATTCGAATGCGAATTGCAAGTCCAAGTGCCGCCAGCTAGGGAAACGCAACACTGTAATTTTATACCGTATAGTCTGTCAGATAACCCCTCCTTATGCCCGCCTACCTTATACCTACCTAATAGCATAGGTATGCGGTCATACCACACAGCAGCCAAGTCCTACATCAACTTCTATTCTAACGACGCTTTAAGTTACACTACACCAGACAAATAAGACGACCGGGTTTCACCCACTTTTCGAGTCACCAAACATAAAATCGTTCTCTTCTCTTTTTATAGCATCTTCTTTCTGATTTCTCAAATATCTACCAGCTACGACTACCAATGAAGATGCCGTATCTCTCTGATAAGCCCCGAATATCCATCTCATTTACCAACCTGGGCATGCAGAGACGAGAGAAATAAGACATACATACATATCATCCATCCATCCGTCCATATGCAATGCAAGTCGCTTACGAGTCAATTAACTCCAGTACTGTGCCTACCTACCAACTCAGGAGAAAAGCAAGGCTGCCTCAGCTACCACACCCTCAACTCCCTGGCACAGTAGCGTGCTGTATGTATATATATGTGTGTGTGTGCCGGTGACGGCAATTGATCTACTGCCGAGCCAGTAACCACGGCGGACCGGGCCAAGAACAGGAAGGATCCATCGCACACTACTTAAATAGACGGCAGACGGCCTGCTTTCGAGACCAAGCGGTGTTTATCTAGGCTAGACTCGTATACAAAACATTACCAAATCCAGCAAACAAACCCAATAGATGATTAGGAATCCCCTCGCAAATGTTGCTCAGAGCAGTTAATGAGAGAAGCGCCACGAAGATAGTCGACATGAAGCCTCAAGGATTGAAGTCCGAGATCAACGACATGATTACTCCGACTCCGAGATAACACGAGGGCTTAAACGGAATTACCCGGACTGGATGCTGAATCCTTGGTAGGTATCTATCTCCTCGGACTTTGGCAAAATGAACCTTACAAGGCAACATTAGGCAAACCACAATCAAATAGAACAAACAGAGTATAGTGACTATTTTCAACTCAACCCAACAGTAGTAGTAGTAAGCGCCAACATGCCAAGGGAATTAGAAATGCGTTAGAAATACGATTTCTACCATAGGAAAAGGAAACAAGGTACGCAATATACCGCCTCGTGCATCAGACCAAACATTTCTCTCGGCCTCACTATAGAAATTGGCTCAAGGTACCGCCGGTTTCAACTTCTGTTCCTGATCAAACCTTGTAACTGTCACAGAGTACAAGGTGGTTTATTTATACTGGTCACCGAGTATAGCAGCAAACAATCCTCGAGTTAGACAAAGCCCGTTACTTAGCAATTACCCAACCCCCTATTTTTAGGCTTTCATCCAAAGGCAGTGCCGTGATGGAGTAACACATGTAGGACAGGATGCATATGACGAGGGAGGGAACCAGTTGGCGGGCTGAGATATTGTTTCCTTCCAGCTCTCTGCTTCGGTTAGCTCTATACCTCGGTTTCCTCAACTATCGACCTACCATGGACACGCACACAATTCGGTCCGGCATGCTCATGACACCACCACCTTACTTCTAGGTTGAATTAAGGCTCATATGTAACTGTAAAGCAATACTATCCTTGCGCTGTTAATAGTAATAACTTACACTGTCTATCGCAAAGGACCTATACCGGTCTTATTGCACAGCAAAACCACAGAATAAAATGTAGATCACAAAGGCCGGTATTCACAGGTCTATCTGCCGTAACAAAACCACACCCAATAACAGTGGTAAGATTCTACTTTCGTATGCTCGCGATTTCTGTCTTAGACGTACATCTGTGAAATCTCTTCTCTATGCCCAGAAGACTCCCGTATGTAGCACGCGGCCAGTACATGAGTAAGTACCTGCTGCCCAGGAGGTAAGTAATATGTCTCCCCAGCAAGGCGAACGCAGCACGCTCCGTCTTTCCACGTCGTGTATATTCCTCGCCGCTACATATTCGCCATCGTATCATATATCTCATGACCATTCGTGAGCTCACTTCTTTTTTTACCATCTATTTCGTAATTCCTTTTTTCAAAACCACCAAGCTAAGCTCATCGCCTCATGCTCCCAATGATATCCATCTGCGCCTCGCGATCCCTCGCCGTCTCGCTCAGACTGCCGACGCTCCGGAGATCGCCGACGACGTCCTTGGCCTTGCCGAAGTAGACCTCCTGCAGCAGGTTGCGCATCTTGAGCTCCATGTCCTCGACGAGCTTGCCGATGTTGGCGAKCTGCTGCTCGTCGGGTGCCGCCGCCCGGGCCGTGATGATCTGTACGCGGGCGAGCTGAAGGCGTGGGAGGCCGCGGGCGCGGTCGTCGTCAGGCGCGCGTACAGCCGGGACGCTGAGCGCTCCGGGGGCGCGAGGTACGTGCAGGACCTCATTGCCGCGCACCGCGACGAGATCGTGCCGCTGTGGGAGCGCGATGCGAGGTTGTATATCTGCGGCTCGCGCGCCATTGGCGAGGGCGTGAAGGCCGAGATCGTGAAGCTCGTGGTTGATTTGAGGAAGGAGCTTGGTAAAGAGGCGAGCGAGGAGGGGGCGAAGGAGTGGTGGGAGGGGTTGAGGAATGTGCGGTATGCGACGGATGTGTTTGATTAAAGCGACTGGGGGATGTGAGAGAATAGGTAGCAGGCTGTTTTGGAAGAAGGATACTAGATTGATGGGATGGAGTAGGGAATTTGGGTATTATGATGGATGGGTCGTTAACTGTATTAATAGAAGTGAAACTCTCAAGGCAGCGTCTCTTGATATCTCGAGCTGATACTAAGGAAGAGAGACGTTACTACTCCTCCATGCAGTTAATTTCCTACGTTAAGTGTTATGACTCTGTTATTAATACTTCATATCCTGCGAAAACCACCCGTAAATTGTCTTATAATGTTATATACCCTGAGAGTTTAGGCAGAGTATATATTGTTAATCGGTTGACTCACTGTTAGGCACGAACTATGACATCTTATCCTTACACTTAAAGCACTTGTCTGCTATACAGTGACATATTAAACTAACTTGTAACTATATAAGTCCCTCATCTCTATTTAGGTCATAAACAAATAGGAACGGACAGAGTCTGCTTAGCAATACTTTATACATCTACTTGGCCTTAACAGCTCACTTACATATGTTTGCTTGTAATATTGCGATAATACAGATAGTAGATATGTATAATCAGGAATTTGCCATTGCTTTACTTTCAAATAATTACAATGCCATCTTATACAACGGACCACATATTTCTTATATCTTGGTTAGGTAGTTCAGCCCTGAAACATGTACCTTTCTCCAGATAACATCATGTCTACCAAACCATACCAATACTTTGATGGTATATTTATTGGTATCGATTCCCTCAGCTCCTTCGCTCCTACCATTGTAGTTCCTAGTTTCAAGCACGACCTGATATTCCACCCTTCTACGAATTCATCAGCGAATAACACATGAAATATCCCATCATTATGTTCTCCGTAATATACGCCTACGACTCTATAAACTCTCTACACCCTCGACCGTTTCTTCTAGTGGCCCTCATAAGGTGCGTGTTCGGGATCCGGAGGTTTTTGTGAGTTTTCGTGTTGTTGGCTGCTATCACCAATATGATGCTATCTGAAAAATCGATATTTTATGCTATCGCGCATGGCAAGAGAGCTGATGTCCACAAATCTCCTTGAACTTTCGCCGGCAAGGAGGAATGTGTTTATCCAGGGTTCCTCGTAACTCGAACTGAAGGCGGTCTCTACTTTCGCAATCCTTCAGGTAATTCGAGATTGGCAAACAAGAAGATAGTCTTTGGGGTCCTTCTGTGCTCCCGCGGGTTCGTTGTCGGTAGGCACGACGCGTAGTGTTCTGACTATCCGTTTTCCGGCCTGAGGGAAGCCATAGTTAGACATCATGTGCAGAAGGGGGTAAGTAGCTAGTCCCATACTATACGAGCTGGTATCTCACTTGGCGTACTCAAGTTCTCGTACGCTCGAAAGACCCAAGATATAGTAGTATGGTGACCCTTCCTAACGATATCGTCAATGAGGCTGCATTTCAAAGAAGATGAACTAATTGGCAACCGCATACTGATTTCAGAATCTTCAATAATACCAATATGGGTATGGTTAGGCAAACAGCGACCGATAAGATGGAGATGAAGTAGCCTAATTCTCTCGTCAAAGTGTTAGCTATTGTGGTCCATCAGTAGAGATAGTGTAGAGGTACCTAAATACTTTGCTTCAGCCGAAGACAGCAAAGCAGGTGATTATAAACAATCGTGCAACCCTTGTTTATGAGAATAGGCAATGTAGGTTTGTTCATACATATCGGGGATAAGTAGTTATTTCAATGAAATATACAAGAATGTTGTAGTTCTGGCTTGAAAGAGAAATGGAAGAACAGGCTTCCTCCATAGAGGCTTTTATAGTAGAAGAATTCGAACGTAAATAAACAAGAGTACTTGTCAACTTTAACTCCGCCAGTAAGAGAAGGTGTGAGTGATACGGTAACTCTAAACAAATGAAACGACATATTAAAAGCTTCCTTATAACTATCCTACACAACACACCTGCTAGCTAATCTATTAAACCCGGCTGTCGCTGCTAAGTATTCAATAAAAATACATCCTTACAAGCAGGTTCATTTGACTTAACTTAGTTATTAAGTGTGTGTCCTTCTTCGTGGGCTGTTGATTAGGGGGTATGTGGTCAGAGAGAGGCAAAACAAAGAAGCCTTCTACTTCCGCAAACAAGCAGTAACTATAATGTAGTAGTAATAACGAACAATGCGGCGTAGGTATACAGTATTGTAGGTAGGTAGGACTAGAAATTGTTAACTTTTCTCCTTCCAAACTAGCTTCAAAATACAAGACC
>JAPESX010000751.1:0-14571 GCA_029590615.1 Nemania bipapillata | reverse complement strand
CAGCGGCTGTGGAGGAGAATATCAAGGAACTAGTCGCTGCTGCGATGGGAGTCGCCTTATCAGAAGTCGACGGCCAAAAACCCCTCTATGACTATGGTGGTAAGTCATATCTCCCTCCCCTCTGCCCTACAGAATGGCAGTGTGACTAACCACATTTCAAATTGTAGTCGATTCGCTACAGGCCGTCGAAATCCGGAATCGCGCCTTGAAGAACATGCATAGTGATATCTCAGTCTTTGATATCTTGAGTGCCATGCCACTAGCGGATGTAGCGGCCAAGATCGCGCTCAAGAGTAAATTGGTCAAGGTCACGGCGGCGAGTGAAGATTGAGAGTCGATGTTTATAGGTACAGCTCTTGGGGCACAAAATCTTTAGTACAACGTATAGAACCCTTGGCGGCGGAGTCGTCCGCTAACTAACGGCGGCCGGGCTATGCAACGGTCGTCTTCTCTATGTACCGGTATTTTATCATTAATCGGGCGGTCTCGTTCATATCTCATTTCTTCATCGAGATATTGTATAGGAATGAGTTTAACATAGAGGATATGGGAGCTCACTGCCCAAACTTGATTCTCTTGCCTGTATTCTGTAATTTGAGAGCCACTCGCTAAGACAGCCAGTGAAGAATGCGCTAAATTCTCCCACGTAGGGCTATAGCTCAGTGAACGCCCTATAGAATGGCATCTACCCAGCTATAGGACATGATTATATTCGCCTCGTGTACTATTCTGTCTTTCCGCAACGAGAAGGTACTCCAGTCTCGGCACTCGGGAGGGGCACAATTGATGTCTGCGTCGCGTGTTCTATTCATGTTAGTGAAGCAATTGCATCGTAGGCGCTTCATTCCATTAGTGTCGTCTGTTTGCGTGCTACTATGCCTGTTCTTCCGGGTCAGGTGCAGGGGAGAAGTATTAATTCAAGGTATTGTTATAACAAGTGAGAGGCTAGGAGAAACAAACTTGAAGGTCATGTGAGGCTCTCAACTACATTCTTCCCCAATCGATTGGAATTTGCGTGTCGTGTCGTTTTATAGCATCAGTAGAGGCACGGTTCTCCATCGCTAGAACTACTGAAGGATGAATTGACTAAATCGTGGGGTAGCCTCCAGTAAAGCAAGCGCGTTCGTTATAAATTTGGCGTTCGCTAGCCTAGATAGGTATTCTGTAGTCCGTTCTAACTCTGACAGGTAGCTACCCATAGCTTAAATAGATTGCCTAGGTAGGCTCTAAAGTGGATGATAAGCAGTAGCCCGTCGATCAGCGTATCGCTAATACCAGCAATGGTCCGAAAATCGAGACGACCCACGCCCATGAGCCTCGATTTGGGCTGGGGCCTTGGTATAAAAAAAATGACATCGGGAATCGCAGGCCTTCAGCACGACAACCCAGAGGGTACACCCTATCGCCTAACCTTGAGGATGATGTTATTTAGCCCTTGGCACGAGATGCACTGCCTACGGGTCAAGCATACCTGGTACGGACCTCACAACTGCGACGGAAGCGTCGCAAAGCACTTAGAGTCCGGCAAAGTCGGGGCCCAGTGAATCTTACTCTTGTGAAAAAACTCAACCGGCGGCTTCAGGTCCGCCCTATCGCCATCGAGAACACCGATGGGCACGATGCAGAACTGTTCGAAACCCTCGCGGATGCCACCCACAGGACCGCCACAGCGGCCGCAGAATTTGCGCTTCACAATGCGTCCCGACTCAGCGCTCGTATCGTCGTACGTCTTTATAATCGATAATTCAGACATCGAGTACGTGATTTCCTAAAAACAGGATCGTGCTATTAGCTCGCCTTGCATCTCCATAGAGTGAACCATCAAAATATTCTACTCAAACTGAACTGACCGATGTGTTGAAGACTGCGATGAAGGCAGACGCTGCGCCAGTAGACTTCTGACATGAGGTGCAATGGCAGAGGTTTGTCGACACGGGTGCCCCCGTGATGGTTATCTTGATGCTGCCACATAGGCACGATCCAGTTCTAGTTGGCATGGCGATGGTAGCTAGACAACAAACAGGCGAATTCACAGTACACTACGATATACACTGTTTTAGATGTACTGTTCGACCTTTTGTAAAAACAGTGGAGGAGGGATGATTCTGAAGTACAAATACTCACCAAGGAATTCAGTAGACTACAATGTTAGAAGTCAATAGCAAGGAGGACTAGGTATCGATTGATAAAAGTTGAGTATTAAATATCAGTACTTCTTCATTGCAACGTACATGCCATTAGCAATCTCGGTCTTTAAGCACTGAATACCGCCTTTATGTGTGCCCGAGCACACCGCTTGTAAAAACTAGGTGGCACCTTGAAGAAAGTCTAAGATATATCTGAGTACCTAAGTAATATGTAACAGGGAACATTGCTAGCCTAGTGTTTAGGTTTATCAATTATAAAAAAAAANTGATATATGTTCACGGACCGGGTTTGAAGCCGACGCTTCCCTGTGGTCCTGGAGTTCCGAAGTCATTCAATCTACATTTGGATAGGCGGGGCAGGCCACCTTCGAAGCCCCTCTTTAAGCGAATGGCATTACCTTGCTTTAGCACTATATACACCTACGATAGTGCGTACTGTAAAATCAAAACCGAGTCGTATGCGTTGTACGCAGTCAGTTATTCACTTGTATACGGCTTAACAATATAATTCCCATCAAATATCGTGTAGCACTACTTAGAAAACTGGAACTGGCGTTTTCACACTCGTAGGGGCAATATTACTCGATTTCCAATCAGGGCACGTATAGAGAACAATATCATTGGTTCTCTTAACGTTATATCTTCAAACATATGTACCCTCTCTGGTCAAGTCTTGGAGGGTTGATCTAGATACCTGTATGCCAACGTGCCTATTCGCGCACGGTTCGATTCATGGCTCCCTGATGCTCTATCTAAGTAGTGTCAAACCCACTTTTGCGGTCCCAACAGGAACATTCTGCATTCGGGCTGGTTATACAGTGGATTTTGATGAAGAGTGGGATTACAGTAAATTATTAATGATGTTTCTAAAGGGACACCACCGCGCGGTAAAATACAATGATAACAAAACTTTTGTCGAATCTATCCCTCTTACCGAGTTGGGCCAGGACATTGTTGCTACTACCTAGTAGATAAGCTACCCTGATTTCAATTAGAGACCGTTTCCCCATGATGATATGTATAATGGAAAACCGACGCCAAACAAGATGTATTGCACATATGTTGTTTAAACAGACATTGGTCAACGGTGAATGATCGACATGTATAATAGTTAATTATTTGATGATGGCCTAGTAAGTCGATAGTGTAGCTAGCTTATGCACTGAATTATTCTAGGCCTCCCTCTCTCTATCGCCGAGTGAGACTCAGTCAGATCATGCGTTGTTAGGTACAAAGAACAGTAAAGACTAGGGTTGTTCCCAATTCATACTGTAGTTTGGGGCAGTAAATACCATATCGCATGAGATATGCGGCAGGCTGCCTGCATAATACACATCCAACAGAAGCCGGAACTTCGGCTCATTCCGGCCGGTGACGCCCATGGAGATACGTTCCGCAGGCACTAGTGATTGCTAGTTCTGCCAAATAGATTTTGTTATTTTCTGTTCTATATCATATTTCAATATCAAAGTAGCGGGTGTGTTCAAACACGTAAATCATTAAATTATTCATTATTGTTACTCGCTATAACTGGACGTCCTGGGTAATTGCTCTGGCTATAGGATCCTATCGACGACGGCAAAGGCGCGCATGAACAGACCTTATTGGGCTTGGTCTCCGCCATGTTTCATTACCCAGCACCGCACACCAGGTACATATCACTTGGTAGGTCGCTCTTAGTACTTGCACGGGAGAAAAACCCCTATAGCGTTCGACCAAGAGCAAATACTTCACAGTGAAGCTTTCGTAGAGGTATAGGATTGTAGTAGCGGTCTTCTTTCGTTACTGCAAGCATGTACGCTTATATATCCGACAGCAAACTAGAGTTAATCTCATTCAGTAGTCAAGACACATCTGAGTGACAAACCACCCCCTCTCCTCCCCAGAGAAAAAGGTGGGATACCCTGCAATGTCAGCTAAGATCTGTGGACCCAACAACTAAAATGCACGGCGATACCTAACACAACAAGCTGTTTGGTACTCGAGATGCGATCCCTGATGGCTTCATACGGTCGTGCTGTGAGTTTATCATAATACGCTCTACATTCTCCTGGGGATTATATCCTCTCCACATACCTCACACTCCACTCTCCTCCTCACTTTGAACCTCTTTTCACATTTCATAGCACCTTTCTCACTCAGTGGCCCCGCAGATATAGAGTCATGCCACTTGAACTTCGCGAAGTAGACACCGCGGTAGACTTCCCGGCGCTGGCAAAATGCCTTTACGAGTCCTACGAGGACCCGCTTCAGCAGTTCTTCTATGTCTGGTTTCCCATATTTGGCGATAGTGAGGCGGCTCGGACAGCGTCACTTGACGAAGCTGCTACAAGACTAGCAAAGTGGCATGCTGAAGACCCATCTAGTTACTGGCAGAAGATAGTCGATACCGAGACGGGTAAAATTGCTGGGGCTGCCCTCAGGAATATCCACAAGGAAAATCCCTTTACTGAAGAGCATGACATGGAAATCACATGGTTTCCCGATGATGGTTCACGCAAATTTGCTGAACAGATGGTTCAGCTTCATAATGCCCCAAGAGCTCTTCTCGGTTAACGGCCTCATATCTGTACGTATACATACTACCATAGGCGTGCCAAGATACTGATCACCGAAACAGATTTGTTCATTATCTACACCAGCCCCGAATATCGGCGTAAGGGCGTAGCCCAGAAATTCATGGACTGGGGTATGAAGAAAGCGGATGAGATGGGTGTTGAAATGTTTCTAGATTCCACCCCAGTTGGGAAGCCGTTATATGAGGCAAATCAGTTTATTACAGTTAAAGACAATTTAATGATTCCGCAGATGGACTCACCCGATGAGGCGTGGGAGAAGCTGGAGAGGCAAACAGGTCCAGTTACCTTCTATCTCATGTGGCGCCCTGTTGGCGGGAAGTACGAAGAAGGAAAGACCGTCTTCCCCTGGGAGAAGTAGTGAAGACGTACGCATGAAAGATAGTCTCGTCTATAGCACATCGCAGTTCATAAAATCGCGTTGGATGTTAAGATTTATTAAGAAGAAAGTTGACTATCGTTTTCGCCGAGACAAGTCCAAGAGATAGGATCTTATAGCTCTATTTTGGAACCATTTATCAGCCAAGGCGATTCTCAGTGACACGTCGCTCAAGCACCTCGCCAGAAAATTGACCTCATTAAGACTTTCTTCATTCATGTGCGCGAAACTAGTCCCATCGTCACTGAAAATTAAGCTTTGAGTAGGCCCCTGTTGCCGATAGCTTTGCTAACGTTATAGTAAATTGGGAGTTCCCGAAACACAGACTAAAGGAGCTATGAATTACTCTCAGTCATTCACGCATATTGAATCGAGATGATATTAATCCTATGAGCAAAAATTGGTCATCCAATGATACCCCACGCATCTTCCTTGTATAATATGGGCAATAGGAATCTGTTGTCAACAATATTGTATTGGTTTTATGTCAGCCCCTATAGTACCATGAATTGAGGCACCTACTAATTGAATGAGCGTGACATATTAGATAAGAAGAGTATTTGGAAAAAGCAAAAGAAAAATCGCCATTCGTCAACTAGAGGATTGGTCCACACCTGGCACAATTCTTGCCTTGTTCTTACCCCTCACTACTCTAGACCCCTCCTTGTCATAGTTGCAAACACCAAGCGTTTTAATTATTCTGAGGAGCTATTGTTGTAACAAAAGAATAGACGGTGGTCACGATGGCCCTTCCCGAACATGAATCAGGCTCTATCAGGGTCACAGGCGAGGCACTGAAGCCGGTACTCGATAAAGCCGGACTGAAACTCACGGATCAGCTTATCGAGGACTTTAGTGTGTTGCTTACTGGCTTTGAGGCCACGGTGAACTCGCTCCCAGATGATGCAGCAGTTCAACCACGGCCAGACTTAGAGAAGTATCCTCGAACAGATATCCACATCCCAGAAGACAACGACCTCGGTGGCTGGGCAACCAAGGTAAGTAGCCACTAGCCACCTATCTCTACCCAATCTGAAGGCTGGTATATCCCACAAATCCCTCATATCGTGCTAGGTGACAGCCAAATGCACGGCCCCGAAGAACAATTTGCTAGAGGGTCGAACGGTGGCTCTCAAGGATAATGTTGCGCTCGCTGGCGTGAGGTGCACTAACGGCACTGCAATGGTGGAATGGGTTCCCAAGGTCGACGCGACAATCGCTACCCGGATCATGGATGCTGGGGCCACGATAACAGGAAAATCCGGTTAGGTCCTTCCAGCACTCATAATTTTGGTAATAATAATGCGGTCAGCTAACTGTAAGCAGCCTGCGAGAATTGTTGTATGGAGGGTGTCTCGTGTACATCAGTTACTGGACCCGTCCACAACCCATATGCCAAAGGATACAGCGCCGGTGGCTCAAGCAGTGGGAGCGGACGGCTTGTGGCCACAGGGTCTGTTGACCTTGCTATTGGCTGCGACCAAGGCGGTAGCATTCGCATTCCAGCCGCTTCCTGCGGTATAGTTGGGCTAAAGCCGACATGGGGACTTGTTCCATACACCGGTATATTAGGCTTGGATGCTACCATAGACCATGCTGGCCCGATGGCGAAGACTGTACGGGACTGTGCTCTTCTTCTTGAAGTAATTGCAGGTCCAGACGGGTGGGATGACCGCCAGCCACCAGTTGAACTTGGCGGCTATCAGTTGGACTTTGTTGACGATGTAGATGCGGTGACCGCACTGCCTAAAAACACCATGCTTTCTGGGCTCAAGGTTGGTCTTTTATCTGAGGGATTCCAGATTCCTGGCCAGGACCAGCATGTTGTAGAGTCTGTCCGCTCGGCGGCGATGAAGTTGGCCGAGCTCGGAGCAACCGTTTCCTCCGTCTCGGTTCCGAAGCACCTAGAAGCACCGGTTGCTTGGGCGTGTTCTATTCCCGCGTCCAGTCCTCAGGGGGCATTGCTCGGAAATAGACATGGGCGGAAACAGCTGGACTTTTCGGATCGATGCGAATTGGTCAGTCAGAAACTCACACAAGCTCAATTTGACGCTCTCGGGCCCGGAGCTTCGTACATGTATCTGGTATACCTGTGGGCTCAAGAACATCATGGTCCCAAGATCTATTCAAAGTGCATAAACTTGCTAAAGGCTGTTGGTGTATGTAAATACCAAACCCCGTTTAGCTTCTCCATTGGATTCTGACATGATAATAGGATGCCTACGATCTAGCACTCAAAAATGTCGATGTTCTGATTACACCTACGCTACCTGATCCACCCATTCGATTACCGGAAGCAGGATACAGCCAAGGGCCACTGAATTTCATGGGCAAGACACTTATGCTTTTAGCTAATACCAGCCCCTTCAATTGTAAGTAGACAAGTCTCCTGTCAAGTAGTTTGTTGTTACTTCGCTAAGTTGCTCATTATAGGCACTGGACACCCGGCCCTTTCTCTACCTGTCGGGTTTTCCCCCGCTCAGGATGACCCAAACGTGAAGCTGCCAGTGGGTATGCAGATCATCGGTCGCAAATTCAGGGACGTTGATTGTCTCAAAGTCGCAGCAGCTTGGGAAAAGGCATTTGATTGGAAGACTATGTAAATTGAATATGAAGCAAGCCGGGCACCGGTTAGATGGGTCAAGAGATAGATAACTAGCTAGCCTGAGCTGTCCAAAGAATTCCATTTAACACATGTGTCATGAAAGCTTCATCCTGATATGCATCATCAAAGTGCCCTAGAGCCGTATAGAAGGATCGGCCGCCATCAAACTCGCGACACCACGCCAAGGGGTGATCACTACCCATTGTGCCACCGCTGTAAAGCGATTCGTCTGTTGACAGCAGGACCGTCACCTTATCGCGCGGGTTAGATGTGAAATTATACCATTCATCAAACCATCTAAGCTTTTCCGGGAGTCCAGACGCTATGATATGCTCCTCACTCTCGACCTTCACGATGCTGTGTTGGGGCTCTGGGTGGTTTGTGAAATAGGCGCCCACTAACTCGCCGTACCAGGACTCAGAGTACATGCCACACGCGGCGCAATGGATGCCAACGAACCCGCCGCCATTGTTGATATATGTCTTTAGCCCTTGCAACTGCTCCTTGCTGAGGAATTCGCCGCTTGTTGATAGAAATACAATCGTTTTGAATTGCGATAAGAAAGTGGCGTTGATTAAAGATGCATCCTCTGAGGCCTCAACGGTGAATGAGTTGCTCGAAATACCGAGCTTCTTTAGGCCTTCAATGCCCGCCGGGATGGAGTCATGTCTGTAGCCGGCGGTTTTACTGAAAACAAAGACTCGAAACTTTCTTTGGTCATTCATTGCGGGAGCTAGGTAAGACTTTGGCTTGAGGCTGATCTAGAAAATCAGTCTACCAAAGACGTCAGCAGACTGCTGACATACTGCGAAAACCCCACAGGCTTGTTCTTTACAAATTCGAGAGGGGCTTTTATCTCCGCATTTGATTCCCCCGCATACCAGATATTGATTTGGTCTCGACTAGTCTACCTTTCGTGCTTTGATTTTTTAAAGTAAATATCACAACGCTATACGGACTATTCTACGATTATCACTCACCACATTACATGAACGATATTCAAACGCGAAATAGTGGCTAGATTGGTAGATCCTTATCGAATACTTGAATTAATAATCAAACTCTCCGGGCCCTTCCAGGCTGGTACTTAGCAAATGTTTAGGCTAACGTTCCCGAGGTTAGATGTAAAGCCGGCTATAACCACTGTTGGACAATGGGCTGTCAAGCGTATCTAAGACAATCATATATAACTAATAGTAATGCTATTTCCGGTTGAAAATATCGTCACCACGTCTCTCGGTAGCCCATTCCTATGCATGGAATCTGTACGCACACATAGGTGTACTGACTAATTGGAAGCAAATTCGTGGAGACAGCTGCTAGTACTGTTTACGTATCATAAATGTCAACTGTGGTAGAGATGAGACAATATGCTAGTGTCAGCTCTCGCGCAAAGCCACCAGGTTTTGTTAGTACTGTAGTACAGCATTCAATACGAGAGGTAACAAGAAACAGAGAATAGGTGGAGTCAAAACGCCATACCTTAATACGAACCAACCCTGTAAGGTGATTATACGATGAAGCTAATTACCCGTACTGCTATCTGCGAGATCTATGACCTATGACTCCCGACCTCGGAGGAAGATAAACGCCACCATAAGCTAACACATTGAATTGTTTGAGCCCGTATTAGAGTTAGGCTGAGACACTTCCGGCTATAAGGAAAGTCATTGAAGCAGGAGGGTCACGAGGCTACGAGAGCCTTCATAAGATTCATAAAGGGATGCCATTCCCCCACCCCCAGGAGTATAAGGAGAGAATAGCGCCACTGCGAGCTCTAATAAAAACCTTTGTCAACACGGAGACTCTACCGTCGAGCGGTGAAATTCGGATACAGGGAACTGGAATAAGGCAGTTTTGGTAGTCTAGTGAAAAGTGAAGAAGGCAAAGGGCTACTAGGAACTTCCTGATAGTGCAAACAATACATCATAATCAGTACCAGTATTACTACACAAGAAATATATGATGACAAGCGAGTAGACATATCCGATTAAATAAATATATTATGTTGATCGAACTTTTCAGGTAAATCGGCTTAAATAACGTCGTCTACGCTACTCCTGAATTTCCATAGCTAGACCATTCCTGTAAGGGTGCCCAATGTATCAGGACTTGAAAACTAAGTGCTAGAATGCTCATGCGGCTGTTGGTCGTTGTGTGGCGCTGGTAGTGATTAAATCACATCTTTGCCAGATTCATTCATTACAGATCATCCTCAAACCACGCAAATGCGCGCAAATCGGCTTGCTTGAATCTTAACCATATCCTGGACCCTCTCACCATTATCTGCTCACTAGGGACAGCTCTAGGCCAAGAATATACTTCTATACGTCTGAAATACCACTGTCATTAGACCTAAGCGCCAATTAAACCTCTTGAATACGAAACTTTCATTATCCAAGCCCATAGTCTATGCCATCCCTAGCCTCTGCCTTCATTGAGCCTTGATTTTAGTCAAGCACTTAAGTATAATGTGATTAGTTACTGTATATAGCTTGGTACATACATTATAGTTAGTACTTTGCTGATACCTTCTTGAGCATAAATTTCAGAGTACTAACTCTCTGAGCCTTCACATTCCATCGCCACTGAGGTCCGTGGACTGAGGTATAGAGGCCGCTTATATCACGTCAGACGGGTCTAATGAAGGCACCTGCCATATCCAGAGTGCAATACGACAAACAAAAGCCATCTCCTGTAGTTCAGTATAAACCGCTAGCAGTTAAACCCCGGTTAAAACCTGCATGCGTAATGCGGGCCGCTGTAGCCGCTGTGCTTGCATGGATACTGCAAGTGATTGCGGCGACTACTGTTTAGTTTCGCCGTATATCGACTAGTAGGTGGCTTGAGTGGCTCATATCTACTGCAGGAAGTGACCAGCCTCAAGCGTCTATTGTCAAGTGTTTGCGATCAGGCTCTTTAAAGAAAGTTCATATTCATAATAGGCTTCTGTCGTATCAGTATTTTTTACCCCTTTTCGGAAGAGACGGTCCTTATGTACTTGGCCCTCTACCTATTTATGTACCACATTTAGCTTGCTGTTTTTCATGTGCTTCTATTCTTATACTCTGTATTCCCCAACAATGGGTATTAAAGGTTCTTTTGTGGCCTTATCGTAAATCCTTAGCACATACCCGGCTATTCCCCTATATTCATATCACCAAGTTCGCCCAACTCACTGTCACAGTACGACTACTGATGATTCCAGAGTTGACTTATTGTTATTGCACAAGGAGGGAAGTTCTATGTAAACCTATAAATCCTATCTGGTCTGGTTATATAGGCCGGGCCAAGGCCCGTGCTATAGCTTTAACCTTCTTTAGGTTTAGTACCGTGACACTCACCATTCCCTATATTTGCACGGGGAAACTAGTTAGTTGGGATATGCCAAGACAAAAGCAATCTGTCCGACCGTGGGGATCCATTCCCGCGTTTTGAAGCTCAAATATGGGGATAAACCTGCCAAAAGCAAGTAAGATTTTGTCTGACGTCAAAGTCTTCGCCTTATGTTGACGGATAGGTTGAAGGATGTTATATTTCTCCGTAGATTACTTATCTATTTTCAAGCTATTTAGAGTAAAGGATATTAGTGACGGCCTAGAATTAGGTGCCACTATCATACTATGAGCTGCAACGTGCTAATCTACTTAACTTGATTATAACATGCTGTAACGTAATAAGTCTGAATGTTGGGCGCAATACTCCATGATATTAATTTTAGATCTTAGTTTCAACAGAAGTTCTATCTTCAGATAGCGAAGGGGGCGATTTAGGAAGTCGTATTAGAAAAAAGGGTTTATACATATGCATAGCTACTATACTGAGACCCATATCAGCCCCTGCAATTTACGTGTATGTATTACGAACACATCCGCCACTTCTAGCTATCAGAGGGTATCTCGGTACTAAACTGCTTCGCGATCGTCGAGTTACTTGACGTAGAACGTCAATAGACCCACCCCTACATCCCTGGGCTAGGCGATTCCTTAATTCATCTGGCTAGATAAGTCGCCTGTCCTAGAATTATTCGTATGTAAGCCGTACGCCTAGCCGTGTTGGATCCCGATAATGTGATTTAAAAGTTTTCTGGCTCCGCAGTCATTCTACAGACAAATTCTCTAGAAAATGTTGTAGGCAGTTCTCAAAATACGAGTACCTGATGCAGAACTTGATAACGAGTGAATCAAGTATCGCAAGCTAATGCTTGATCTTGGTTGAACCCTACAATGGAGGAGGATGTAAGACTCGCTAGTTATCTTGGTCTGTGGGCGTCAAGGTTCGAGATGGCTGACGCCTCTGCTACATTACCCGATGACATACCTAAGTCAGCCCGACGTAAGCATCCGTCTAATTTTTGGTACCTTTGAAAAGCCCCCCGATATGTGGCAAGAATCCCCTCCCTATCCCAGGGCAGGGTTCCCTTGGTGTGTAGGAATTACGAGAATGAGAACCCAGTTCTACCACACGACTTTCTCTATGCCTCCTGACGCTATAAGCATGAGTTTGCTACTGATGAGGTGCTTAGAGCTGATGAATATAAATTCAGGTCTTGCTGCACACTCGTTCCCATTTTCTCCGCCATCTTTAGGGCCGAAACTGAACAATAGTAAAAGCCAACTTTGTCGAAGCCTTTTCTCTCATTCTGTCAAATATAGGTGTGGGACGCTCCACACCTCCTGTATATATAAACTACCATACTTCCCAGGCCCTACTACAGGGCTTCTGATCTCTTCTTTACCCTTGAATACAACCTTATGCCTATTACCTCCACTCTCGTTGACACATTCCGTCATTATCTCCTTCATCCTTACAAGATGACATCCGCTCTATACGAAACCTTCGCCCCGCCGGTAGCACAGTCACAAGAGCTGATGCTGCACGAGCCACCTGACGATAGAAGAAACAATCTATTGAAGCAGATCCGTGGTTCTCGCGTTAGTGTCCCAGACCTGCAAGCTTTATTGAGCCACTGGCCCCAGGAAGTACATCCACAAGTCGAGGAAGTAGAAAAACATGTCGAAAAGGCTCTCGAATGGTAAGCTTGTCGCCTGCAGCCTGCAACACAGGAGTTTAACAGCACTGGGCAGGACTTTTAATAAGCCCGAGGACGAGGCCCATCTCCGTAAGATGAAAGCGGCAAATTTTGGGCTATTTGCTGCTTCTTGGTGGCCATACGCTTCATTTGAATCGCTATGTGTACTTGCAACCTTTTCTGCCTGGGTAAGAGTCTCAAACCTCGGGTCTAATGAAATTTTCTAACTACCATTTAGATTTTCGCCTGGGATGATGGTGAAGTAAAATGCTCCAAGACGGGAGAGTTGAGGTGTACTAATGAGCGAGTAGAGATTGATTCGAATGAATTTTCGCTCTTGATCAACGATATGGCTTCAGCTAATGCCTTTCGAGAAGGGACCATGGACTATATTCGAGAAAGTCTCGTCAAACAGAGCTGCCAGGAACCCAAATATGCCGGTAACCCACGACTTGTCAGTTCTTTCGATCCAGTAGCAGAGGCCTTGTGCAAGTCATACAACGATAGTATGTATTGTTTAAACAATGGAGTATTAATGTATTAAGCCAAGCTTTTAGGTCAAATCAAGAAATTCATAGAGGAGCTCCAATTCTATATCAGAATGTGCAAGGAGGAACAAAACAGTCAAGCAACGGGTCATATGCCTACTGTTGAGGAATATATGGAACGACGTATGGGCTCAAGTGCAGTGAGGATCCTCCTAGCCTTGACGGAGTAAATCACGACGAAGATTATGAGTCATTTGGCAAATGAAACTGATATATGCACAGTTTCGCAACCGGATTTGCTATGCCTGAAGATCTCCTGCTCGACGATTCAATGGAAGCCATTTGGCATGAAACTAATATCATCATTTCAGTGTACGTACTGCCCACTATGCTGACAGACCCGAACTCTTAGCTAAAATTTATTCAGTACGAACGATATCTTGTCGCTTAAGAAGGAAATTGTAAGTTGCTGGAGTTTACCTTCATGACAATTATTGTTTTAGCTCATCTTAATCAGGGCCAATCACAAGTCGACAGTACCGTCCCTCTTCTGTTCCTGGGGTCTGGGTGTATCCAAACAGCGATTGATGAAGCAACGCATATGACATCAAGTTCGATCGCTAGACTAGATGCTGCAGAGAAAAATATGGTAAATCGCTATTCGTCTGCTCCTGAACAAACACGAGACAGAATTCGTATGCATATCAAAGCATGCAAGTTTGCTTGCACTGCGAATATCAACTGGACGTAAGACTAATACTAATACTTCATAAACTACCTTGGACATGATTTTTCTAACAATAATGCGGGAATAGTTTGGCTTCGGGGCGGTACCCTCTCCAGGCTTCATGGACGAGCAACGGGATGGACATAATTCTTTGATGCTGTTCCCACAGATGTGATACATTGTAAGTAGAGCTACTTAAACAATCATAGAGATAAAGACTCATTGAACGTCATGTAAGGGTTAGGCCTATAAAAGAAATCAAGAGTTAGTAACGAAATACATTGTATAAACTGACAATCTGGACACAGATATTGACTAAAGAGAGTAAAATGCCACTAGATAGGGTTGAAGATTAGAAACGGAAGGTTTTATACGCATGACTATTGTATTATAATATAAATTTTGATGTAAACCGTTGTGACTGTAGCGAGATAAAAAAAAGGAGCTGAACGGCTAGTGACGTTTAGAATTAATATATGACAAGGTTAGTTTTTTATTCGAAGAGAGACTTGTAGCATAAGAGGAAGTAGAATCGCATAGAGGTATACTGTAACATCCAGTCTATCGATTGGACTACATGCATAAAGCGTATTGTAGTTGTCAACTCCGTCTCAATA
>JAPESX010000750.1:0-14579 GCA_029590615.1 Nemania bipapillata | reverse complement strand
ACCGGAGGGTAGATTGGGGCCAAGGCTGACGTAACGTGCGGGACGGCTTGGACTGGGGTTTGGTTGGGGCGTGTCGACTGGGGGGTTCCAGTAAATTCTCGTTGTGCACAGTTAGGTACTGTAGGGGTGGCAGTGGTGGCTCCAAGTCCTGTACAGTCCTGCACAGTAGGTACTTCAGTACATAGGTACCGGATCGGAGGATCGGTGGTTTGTGCCAGAGCTGAGGCAGCAGCCTTCTGGGGGGTTTTTCTATTGCTGCTAGCAAACCGTTCTAATCCGGTCACCCAATGCACCTGCGCCCAATAGAAAGAGCACGGTCCTTTCGCAATGCGCCGAGTGGGTTGGGTTGGGTTGGTGGTTGAAGACCGCACTGGTGGACCAACTTGCTGAAAGGGAAGAAATAGGGGGCAAATCGGGGAGAAAGAGGATTCCCCTTGGTGATGTGGCCACCGCCAATTTGTCAAAGCCAAGCGAAACTCTGTCTGAGTCAGGTCCAGTCCCAGGTCAAGGACAAGGAAAGTAGCACCGCCGAGATGTATGTGTAATTAGATGCGATGCGATATGCGCGCACAACTCGGGGAAGGGAGAGTCTACTGGTAAGAGTAGGTGTTCCGGGATGAAGAGAGGGCGCAGTATCCCGGTGAATGGATGAGTGAGGGAGTGAGTGAGTGCAGGTGTGCAGGTGTGCTCTGCAGAGGTTGTGATATGCAGCAGCAACAGCAGCGGCAGCGACAGTGGTAGTAGGTAGGGGAGGCAAGCAGGAGCCGACGACGATGATGACAATGTCAAACGCAACAAGTGACACGCGAAACCGCTCTCGTGCGCGCCCCMAAAAAAANGCGAATTAAAAAGTAGGTACGTAGGTCGTCAAAATAGAAATTGTATTAAATAAAAGTACAGAAATCTCGTAGGCTGCCTGGGGGTTGCTGAAGTTGACGCGTTGATTGATCGATTAGTCGGTGTTATTCTGTATAGATTGATTGAGCGATTCACAGAGGTACTCGTAGAGTAATGCGAGGTTGCGACCGGCGACAAGATGGTAGGACAGTCCCACGACGGAGAATCAATACCACAAGGCGATCAATCACTCTATTCAGCGGGACGAAGGAATACCGCATGGATTAAAAACACTTCTAAATTGTTTGTTTGCTTTCTTTTTTTCTTTCTTCCTCTTCTTCGTTGAGTTCCGAGGGCGCGCAGTTTGCAACTGAGAGAATGATGGTGCCGAGTATTGCGCGTGCACGCGCAAGGAAGGCTTACTTGGTGGATAGGAGGGAATGACAATAAAGAAGAGAAACAGATTGGCTGCCGCAAAGGAGTGCGAGAATGGCAGCTCGGATAATACAAGCAGTGCACAATGTACGTGGTATTATTAGTAGGAGTAGGTAAGTAAGTATATGCAGTAATAGTATGGCGAAGGGATCAAAGGGAAACTCGTAGCTGTCTGGCTTGCTTGTTCTCACTATTGCGCGATTGTTGCGACCGCAAAGAACACCTCCCAACCTAGGGTAGTAGGAAGGCAAATGGGGGATTTGGGTAAACAGGCTGGGCAACGATACGAGCTGCCTCGGGGAGAGCAGGGAAAGGGGCTGGCGAGCGTTGCTACTAAAAATCCAAATTCCCCAGTCAGCGTATTTACCGTCTAGCACTACTGTATGTACCTACTGATTGAGGTGTGGGTGGGTGAGTTATTACCTTAGCACCGTATTGAGATGGGTGAGATGATGTGTTTGATTGTTGTTCTCATTTTAGATTTGCTGTACCTATACTACGATTCGCTACGGAATGCGGACTGCGGGTCAAACTCGAATGGGGATTTCAAGGTACCTAGTGGACACTATAGGTATAGGTACAGTGCTCTGCTATCTATACCCAGCAAGAAACCCACCCGATGTGGGTCATAATTCCATCCAAGATTTTGGGAAATGTTTCTCGAAGGATGCCCGTAGAGTAGGTACATATGTACATACATAACGGCAATGGATGTCCCACCCATGACACCATGCCTTCTTACAAGCAACTAGTGCACATACGTGATCAAACTTGATCAAACTAATCAAGTTTCCAATATCGACCTGAATACCGATGCGCCAAGCTACATGGAAATGCCACACTGAAAAAATATGAAGCTGCTTTGTGAGAAACAAGCGTAGCACTTTCATCTTATGAGTACCTATGTGATATACCTACATACGTATGTATACATGTACCCTTCGTGATTTATGAGCTACTGATATAGGTAGGTACGTAGAGCAGATATGTGTGTCGCTGAACTCATGTATAGTTCTAGTGAAGTGTAAATGTAAAATCACCCGACGTTATGAGTTTAGTATAATACTGTCTCAACAGAGACTATATTGGTACATACTGCAGACACATAGGTAGTGGGTAGATCAGACGGAGACCTGGAGCCTTCCACATCTGCCTGCCTGCCTATATAGTACTACCTTTTAGGATTCACTGGCGCTGCAACCTCATATGTCTACCTACTTAGTATGTGTACTGCAACCACAGCAGCCTACGATACCTGGAGTGTATGCAGATAAGCCAATATTATCAGCACATTGCTGTATGTAAGTATTAAGTAGTAGGCAGGTATGCGCCACATAGAGCGACGGGGAGACAGCCGGCTTGGATGATTAGACTAAAAGTAGTAGCGATCTCTCGAAACATGATTTCTGGGGAGACCTCGCATGATGGGCTAAGACACTTGCGGTTGAGCATACGGTATCTTGGGTCGTGTCGCATACTTGTAATAGGGTAAGTAGATGTATTAATCTGGTGGAGAGTTTAAGCTGTATATAGATGTGCTCTCTTGCATGATGGTGGCAGTTGTTTTAGTTGTTTCTTTGGACAAGACAAACTGGTCGTGTCGCAAATTGATGATAACGAAGTGCAGTTCTGGGGGCTTCAGCCGTGGACTGATGGTCGGAACCATGTGCATAGGAAGACAAGGATTGACGTTGCTTGGCGTGACCAATAGAGCGAGATTTAGCTCTAGGCTTTGCCAAATCGAGAGAAGCCCCCGCAGGGGCCTAGACACAAGCTCATCTACCAACTTACTATAGAATTTCATGTTGTACAACACCACCACACGTTAATAGAAAGATCATGCATACCCATATCCTACCTACCTATGCTGTATTCTACACATGTGGTTTTATTTTAGTACTTCCCTCCCCTCGGTGTCTACCTGGGTATTATCATATCATTCTTGCAATCTGCTGTAAGACCCTAAACATAGTACTTGTAAGACGACTGAATGCCTATGCATCTACCTGCCCCTCTAAGGCAAATTTATAGGTAGAAGAAAAGCAACAAAGCCGTTCCCTTATTGGATGTTGGGTATGTAGATACTTAGGCCTGTTCCAGCCGATTTCATTCACCGAGGTATGTCTCACTTTACGCCTACTTAGGAGTAGGTATATAGCCTTGTTGTTCAAACTATAAAATAACCTACCTACATCCTACGTAGACATTCTGTACCTACGGTAGGTACCTATATCCATTAGGTAGGATTTCTCTTGCTTTCGCAGCCTTACGGTCATCAATAGGTACTTTAAAGTACATCATATTTCCTAGTACCTATGTATACTTTGAGTGCTGTAAATAAGTGTCCAAGTGTCACGCTATCGATAAGAGTTATCTAATAATTTTGTGTACACATGCATACATATGTAGTGCGTAGGCATACCTTACGTACTTCTCTACCGCCTCTTCAATCCTACGACTAACACGACACCTCCACTGTCTTTGCGCAGCTCGTCAAATCATGCACCCTTCAGCCATCTGACCTTAGAAATGGCACGGCTCCATAGTGCTTCTCGTCCTACTTTGCTACGTCATGGCTGTCGACATGCAGCAACAGAAATCCCCTTCCACTAGCAGCCAGTTTGCAGCACCTAAACGCAAGCGCGCTGAGACAAGCAGCGGCATAGAGCGCACAACCATGAGCAATAAACGTCAATGCCTCACTAGTAGCTTATGTCTCCCTAGTGACGAGGATGCGAAGGTATTGAGTGCCGTCGACGCTCGCTATGAAGTTCAACTACAATCCGTCATTTCGTCTTCCAAGATCCAGCAGCGAGTCTCAGCCATGTTACGACATCTGACCCCACCTACACAACCTTTCTCCGCCGACGTGGCGCCCAATACAGCGACACAGAAGACAAGGGTTTCTATTCTACGAGCAAAGTCTACAGATGCGGGCAAGCTAGTTTCCATCGCCGAAATCGCGAAGCGCGAAATCGAACAAGAGCAGCTCATGGGCGACGGTGTAGCAGGCGAAGCTGGTCAAGAGAACAAAACGGGTTGTTGGTTCCAATATATTGCTCTCGGCGAAGAGGTTCAACAAAGACGCCGTATTGAGGATAACACAATCATTGAACAGACGGTGCTTGGAGGCTCAGGCGCTGACGGGGGGGCCCATGACGAGGATGATGAGTTTGAGGTCATGAAGACTCCATTTGAGAGAGCAATCCAGGGCCGACCACTAGTGAGAGGGACTCCGGTTATGAGCTTATTTCTCTCGAGGTCGCCCATTGAGGAGTTGAAGAGACAATACGGAGAACAGACAAATACCCCTTCTATATAGGGAACAGGAATATGATACAAAAGGTGGTATTACACTCGGGCAACTAGAGTACATTATAGATCGACCAAACGGAAACGGACGTGAAGCTTGGGTACCGCGCATGGCTCTGTGGATATACGATGCGCATGCATATACGAAACGTATATGGCACAACGACAACCCGTCAATAAAGGTGTTGACGATGGGTATGCCCAGTCTATAAAACAGCCATTCTAGTGGAACTAGCCCTTGCAACGACCCTTAGCGAACCGAACGCGGCGACACCCGTGTCTCTCATTAACCAATGGGATGATTCGCACCATGTCGCCAGAACTTGTATACAAAGTTCGGTTAACTTCATGGACTATGCCAAACAACGTTATCGCGATTGCCGTGCGCTGCGTTCTTCGTCCCCATCCAAATGATAATCTCTGTGCCAAAGGCCTTCTAATCCAAATTCCCTCCCAGCGCGATAATCGGTACCCGCGTGTTGGATAGTGGTTATAGTGATGCTAGTTTCTCTCTCTAGCGCGGCTCGTTTTTTTTTTTTGGTTACGCCCCACTCCTAGGGTTTCTTGCCACTCTCAGTGCTGGCATAGGTTATGCGTAGGACAAAATTGACGATCACGGCTAGCAGTAGAATGATCGCTAGGACGGTTGGGCCAAAACGGTCGTCGAAGCCGGCCTGGCCCTTCATCCTTATGGATTTGGCGCGCCAGTGGTATGTAAAGAGAGCATAGATCATGGTGAGCATAGCAACACCGGTAAACAGGAAGGCGGAGACGAAGGCGGGCCGGTCACCGAAGTTGAGCATACCAATGGCGAGGGCGCCCAGTATGACGGTGAAGTTCAGCCATGAGAGGAACGTGCGCTCGTTAGCGAAGAAGACCTTGGGCTCAACTCGAGTGGGCAGGGCTATCGCTTTGCCTAGTTGTTGCATGGTTGGGTTAGTTCAACTGTTTCAATTCTGAATTGATTATGTTTTGTATCCGAATTTGGGTATGGAGCCGGATCAATCGAATAGGTTGTTGACTTACCCGGTGCTGTTTGAAGGAGTGGCTGGCTCGACATGCTGGATGGTTGGCACGAGTATTGAAGCGAAGTGCGCAAACAAGTCTTTGAGCTGGCTGAGAAAGGGAGTCTCAACGGTTGCCTATCGTATTCGAGGAATAAGCTTAAGCTTTAGAAGGTCATGCGATGCAATTAAGGTGAAAATGATAGCTGGATGGATAGCTAAATTCAACAATGGTGATTACCTATGCTAATACCTAGGTAGAAAACTTGAGGTTGGAGCAATATGAAATGCCAAGTACACACGCGCGGTACTGCTTTGAGGTCCCACGTGGGCAGTTCTGAGGACCTGAGTGGTTGGGATTGTGCACCTCCCCTGTCGCGCGAGCTTGGGCTTTTCGGCTCTTTCTCGTAAACTCTCACGTGCTTTGGTGCCCCTCGTCCTCTGGAGCTTGGTAAGATAAGATAACGAAGACACAGCTATGACCACTTCCCATACACAGTTTATGTCTTACAGTTCTAGTAACACAGTGTAAATACGCAAATATATATATACTGTCCCATAGTTCCTTCAGCAGAGCAAGCGGCTTGCTGCAGCACTGAAGCTTGGCATGGTACTAGTGGCCTAAACCAAAATTACGTACTCGGGAAGACACAGGAAACATATGTGACCTGCCTACATCCCTACTATGCGGCCTGTGTCTACTCACGTACGAGTCTACCCCCGAGCTAGCCCGGCAGCGGAGCGTCAACGTATCTCCTTCACTTTCACCTGAGTCGAGTTCTAGTCGAGGTAGCAGCGCACGTGGGCGGCGGCGGCGGCGGCGGGACGATGATGATGCTGATGATGATGACAGCGACAGTAATGATGAGGATAATAATAGTGAAGATAGAGGAGGCTACAAATACCTTTCTAATGCAAGCAGCTCATCAGCTAGTTGGCTCCGTCCCCTAGCGTACCAGCCGCGGGTATCGTCTCTGCTAAAACGTCAACATTCGGCCTCGCACCAATCGCCGGAGCATCAAGCCACAAATAGCAACAACTTGAACGATAAAAGAACTGGAGGATTATGCTGCCCTCTCTCCCTAGTTCATTCGACCCGTCTACCTTTCGGCCGATCAGGCCATACTGCACCCAAGCATGTCTGCGGGGCCTGGTTCAGGATGAGGGTATCGACTATAGCTGTCCCAATGTTTTACTTCACCTGGAGGCGCAACGTCGTGCCTGCCGTCTAAAGGGTGCTAGGTGGGGGGAAAGGCATGCTATCACAGTGGATGAGCTACGCGAGCCGGTGCAGCACCAGCTTCTTGAGAATGTAGAGCTCGTGCTCCTTCCCTACCCGATGGTAGACTGCACGCTAGTCACCCATATGTTGCTTATGTCGTACGTGGGTGAGCCTCTGCACTGGCGGCCACTGCGCCAGAAGCTCGAGCAAACAGGCATAAATGTTGACGAGAAAGAACGGCGCACAATACGGGCTGACTGATGAAGACGACATAAGCAACAGCAATATTACGTGGTGTGCTGAAACAAACCGGCTACGAAGATTGATTTTGACCAGGCCTACGTTTCAACAAGAAGAGCTAACAGCAGCCAGGTCCAGGAAACGATGACGTCTCTAACATCAGGGCTAAAGGCAGCAATAGACAGTAAGCCGCTGCTCAGTACCAAATCACAAGAAAATACATAGCGCAGCTTCAATTGTGGGTTGTCACACTCAACAATAAACTGTCTTTTGCTTGCTTAAACCAAAAAGCTACTTATTTAGCAATAATATGGCTCATATGCGAGTCGCGCACCTTTCCGCTCAATATACATATTCCTACTTTGTCACGTACTAATTTCACAACAATAAAATATTAATTCAAACTTACGAGGCCCCGTGTTTTGCTTGCTTTAATAGCTATCCAATTATCTATGAAAATTAGCAATTAAAGCGCTATCAAAAATCTACGGAAGTTTAAAGTCAACACTACGTGAAGGAATGAACAGACAAACAGGTACGCGCCAATATTCATAATATAGATCCAATTGGTCGAGCCTGAGAAAAAGCGGCAATTGCGCTAAGCCTAGTTCGCTGCATACTTGGCATTTGGTAAAACCTACATAGGCTAGCCTGAACCTACCTACAGTAGATAACCTACAAGTACTTTTAACAACCCTTACCACGCGAGAAGGCTGAACCAATTCTTAACACAAGGCTGCCTACGAACTAGTTCACCAACCAACCTTATTTCCTCTTGCTATTTCATACCCAATAACTATCTAGCTCTCCCTTGGAACCCTTTGAATATCTCTGACAGAGACTAAATACTTCAGACTCCCCCTCCACGCACACTTCGCCACCGACGCTTCCGAATACGGCTGCGATATTAAACTCAATTCCTCTCCGTCGCCCCCTCATCCAGCCTCGCTACACTACGGATTCAGGATGGCTTCCACAACCAATACGGTACAATCTATCAGCCGGGAGGAAAGTTGATTTTGATTCACGACTGGCTAACCGTACCAACTAGCCCATCAATCCGACTCGACTAAGGCAAATCGCCATGGACGTACGTTTGTCGCCTTGCGTTCCCCGGACCATTCTCGAGTCCTCCTCCCACCGCATTTGCGCCAGCTCGCTAAAGGAACATGAAAACAATGTAGGCTTGCCAGCTAGCCGTCGGCACTGCTGAGTACTATGAACACGCTAAAGTTGAGACCTGGAACTCGACCATTATCGTACGTTTTTCCTCTCAGCTGCCCCTCTTTTGTCCTCTTGCATCCCTTTCCGTGTGAAGAAGATGCGCTATCCATTTACGCGTACACTGAGCCCTAATACTAACTTTCATTTGCCCTGATAGAACTCTATCCTCCGCGCGGTTATCTCCGAGTCCACACCGTCAGGCTCCCAGGCACCTACCTTCAAGTTCGTTGTCAATAGCACCATCGTACAACACCTGGTGCCGACTTCGGCGCTTAACAAGCCCAAGGGTGGGAGCGATTCCAAGGCCGACGAGCCCCATATTAGCACGAGTGCTGATTCGCCCTCTGCAACGGCCACGGACGGAAAGCCACACGTAGGCCGACGCGGCATGCACTCGGCCACCCAGGCTTTCTGGAACGAGAAGACGGATGGCATGTGGAGCTTCAAATATGACGGCGGCGAGGGCAAGGGTATGGACGTCGTTATCAGCGTCATCTGGATCGGCATATAAACCCGGAGACATCGCCTTCCATCATCTCGCCTTGCTTTCGCCACTCGCCACTGCCGTCTCTAAAATACTTACCTACTCACCACTACGACGCATAGCAAAACGCGATGAGAGAATACAAAAACCAAGCGCCTCTCTCTCAGTCTATTTTTTTTTACCTNGTAAATCATCGGTACAGTACACGAAGAGAAAAGACAAAGAGCCAGAGAGACAGGAAGAAGAAAAATACGGGGCAGACAGAATGCAAGGCTCACGCCCAGAGAACGTGAAAGGGGAACCCAGCCAACTAAACAACGAATCGTGAGCGGCCCGAGAGGGCGGATTTTCAGAGGAGGACCATATTACTAACTATGTACATTGCGTTACGGACGTAGTGTACCGATACCAACCACATGTTTGCATCGATTTGCATTGCTACTTGGTACAGGGGATACGGCATATGGAAAAGGGGGGGNCGAATCTGATACCTTACCTGTCTATATCCTCGTTTTGTATTTCAAAAGAACAACTTGCTCATACCTGCTGCGTTCCTTGTAATTTAGGTATACGGCATATTATGACCTACTCTTATTCAACAGCCACTATACTCCAATTTGCTGCTCGTAGTCTCCAAATCTTATTTTGCACTACTAGATAATAAATCGCTTTCCTCGGCATACGAATAACATGAAACCCAAGAGACTCATAGATTATTATGTTCCATACCACTATAGGTATATCGATTTGCTGGACCAACCATTGAGTCTTTGTTACTTTTCATTCCAGCTTGTATACTTAGCATTAATCAATAAATGTGCATAAGATATAAATAAGTAGGCAGTATATCATCCTTGGAGACGAACTACGCACGTCGGTGCGCTCTTCTACTATGCATTGCTCAGTTAGCGTGTCTATCTTTTTATCTGTCCGTCTCCGCGCATCCATCCACCGACCCATCAGTAGGAGTATCTACTAGAAGCCCAATTAACAAATACGCCATCCCCGCGCCCCTCCGACATAGGTATACCACACAAAATAATAATACGAACCCCACAACGCAACCACAAACACGCCACAGCGCTCTACTGCCAAACGAAGAAAGCCCCTACAAGACGCCAAATGCCTTTTGGAGACAGAGGTAGAGATAAGAGAAGAAAGACCTATTATATCCTCTTTTGCGTTTAGTAATCTTAGTTTTATGTATCCCCCTCCCCCCACACACGCAGAACCAGAGAGAGCGAGACAAATATCAGTGTAGTCCTTCGCCCTGCCAGAGCCAAGACCCGTTGTGTTAACTAAGAGACGAATAAGCCGCCCAGCCTTTTTCTTTCTTCCTTTCGTACAACAGAATCCATTGCCATTCCTAAAATCTCTCTCTCTCTCCTCGCCTGTTCTTCATAAGGAATTCCTACCGCACCCTTAGCGACGGTGCGAATGCTCTTGGTGTGACCGCTGTCTTTAAGCAACACCAGCCTCTCTTCCCCTCCCATCGTCTGAGCTATCCCTATCCTCATTAAGACGGAAGCGTGCCAGTGGCTCGTGCAGCTAGCTGGCAGATACAACTGGGCGCCCGCGATCATTTGATTTACTATCGCTTTCTTCTGACTCGTCATCACTAGCAGGCCGGCTGTCCCGCAAGTTCCGCCGGCTCTTGGTCATCTAGAATATGAATCCTGGTGTTAGTGACTCTTTGCTTTTGTCAAATGCTCGTGCCACGCCAGTAGAGGAGATTATGGGAACTAGGAGAGAGAAGACATACCCAAGATCTCACACCACCGATGAGACCAAGTGTATATCCGGTCATGAAATCGTTGGGCGCAGGGGCCCTCTCGCTAGGACCAGGCGTGGTCGGTGACCTAGCGGCAGCGGCCATGGCGGCCTCACGCAGGTTGACCTCGCCGTTCGAGTTACCCGGGGTTGTGGGGAAAATGAAACGACCAAAATTTTTTGGCATGAATCAGAAGTCACATCATGCCCAGCTGTCCTCTGTCGACCCTACATGTAGTGTACAGAATACAAAATACCCTAGGCAGGTAACGTCACTGACACACAAGCCTGCTAACACTGCTGATGCGATTAACATACCGTATTTATTATAGCTTGACATAGGTGTCTAATAATCTCCGGGCGAATTAGACAGCCTAGAAGATTGCTAGAGCGTTAGGCGGAGAACCGACCAAACCCGGGATGTTCAACGGTGCCGACGTAAGCATGAAGCTATATCTTCCAGACGCCTTGCAATGTGCTGAGAGAGCTCGGAGATCCCAAAGCTCGCCGATGGACATGCCGAACATGGCGAGTAGCCAAGGATGGAGAACTAAACAGGGCAGACATTGCCGTCAGCCATATAGACATTATGCGTATATATATATATACATATATGGGGTTGTGCGCGTATGCGCGTATATATAGATAGGTATGTCTTCTCCCACTCGTTGACGTAGGACAGACCTGGAACTCCGAGACTTACCTAGTTCGGCAACAGATCCCTCCGAGTTATCCTCCTTGACCGGAGGGAGTGCCTCAAATGCCCATGCATCTCCGGCCACCGCGGAGAAATGCTTGTTCCATAGCCACCTCACAGTTTCCATAGTTCCATGCACTAAAAAGGCCTCAGTTTTTTCCCTAGTTCGTGTGATGCGAAAAGACGGTGATACAATCTAAGGCTAATGGCCGCGACTTACCACCAGAGATCTTCCGGCCCTGGAGTTTCGCGAAGACTTCAGGCGTTGGAGCTTGGAGATACTGTGTCAAGCCCGTGCGGATGATGAGAACGTCGCCAAATCGAAACTCGACGCCCTGGTCCTTCGCTATCGCCTCGATTTCCTCTACCGTGATGCGATGGCCGTCGAGCGGATGGACGGTCGCATCTTCGCCTGTCTTACCCTCAGCTCGTGCCTTCTTCTCTGCCCACTCTTTGAAGTCGATGAGTACGCCTCGGGCGACTAGTCCGCCGGCAGCGTGCCAATGATCGAGGGTTGGTGTCGTATTGGCTTCCGTGTTTGTGGCTGCGAGCCCCTCTTTTGTCACTTCGATACCATTATAAGCAAGGCCAGAGGGCTGGTGTTGCCAGTGCACCAGACTGTCCCATTGACTGCTAAGCTGTGTGTTGAAATGGATCTCGTCATCCCAGCCGGTGCTGTCCGATAAACCTGCCTCCCTCAGGGTCATTTGTTTATGAGTGGGCGGTATTCTCCCCGGCAGAGGAAAGCCCATAGCATTCAGTGGCCAGCTGTGGGAACGCGTTAACCACTGTTGTTATGTTTTGTCTAGGTCGAAAGCTAGTTCCTGAGACTGACTTGAGAGATACCGACACTCCATCTCTGGCCTCACCACAGGCATCCTTGACGACCTCCGGGGTCAGGAGATTCAGTGTCCCTAGCAAGTCCTTTTTGCCGTCTTGGTCAAAGAGCCCCCAGACACAGCCTTGGGGCATGTCCTTTACCTCCGGGAGATCGTCAAAGTCCGGCACCTTCGTAAAATCCATGTTACTTGACTGATGGATATGTTGCAAAAGCGACAATTGTGGAGCAGACAGCGACTCAACATCTATTACCGGTCCAACCATTACTATAAGTATAAAGAAAAATATTCCTAACCATAATGCTGACCTGTACTACCAAGTCCCCCCCCCCTTCTCCAACCCCTTTCCCTCCCTTGCAGGATAAAGTCGTTTCCCCTCATTTGATGACTGCTTTGGACTCCAGTCTCCTTTCCAAGTCCAGCCGTGATGTGACATCCCGCTATCTTACCTAGCCCTCCCGGGCAGGCGGTCGACATCTGCACCATATTCCCGCTACCCACCTTAGAATGTGATTGGCTTTGTTGCAAGTCACTGGCAGCTTCTATCTTCACTTCTTACCTGCCAAGACCTGAGGACTTGCATTGAGTCTTGGCAAACATACCCGTCAACTAACCGAGACTGACTCTACACCCCAGACCTTAATCCTCAATTTATATGATGCCGATCAACGGCTTCGTCTGGGTAATGGCGCGATTGCGCCACACCCCCGAAAACGTACGCAGACACACAACTATCCGACTTCCTGGGACGACAAGCTGCCATGACCTAATCGCGTGATATATATCCCTGGATTCCTCTGCGCGGGGTTAAGCGACGAGGCGTGTGGGACTCACGAACGCCCCTCTCCAGTGCACTAGCATGAGACAGGGTTATCAAAGAATAATGCAAATCTTCAAAGTCAATGGAGACACTAGATCCTAAGTAGACCTCCAGTTATGCAGCATGGAATGGAAGTGGCACGATCCGAGAAACCGCTTCGGATACTTTCAAAGAAGAGATTCCCCGAGTCTGTCGACTCCTTCCTCTGAATCCATAAACACCTGCCTAGAGGTCGTACGGGATCAGTAACGAAGGTCAATCGAGTCAATAAAGGATGGCACTACCTACTTATTCGTATGCAAGGTGCAGGGGGATCTGGGACTTTTTGAAGATGACTAACCTACCTCGACATAGTGGCAGCCCATCATTCATCCCTACGTACTATTAGCGCGACCTATTCAGTACGTAGGTACTTTACTTAACGTACATGTTTGTGCTGCCAAACGAACCATAACAATCCTTGGCGCCCGGATTTGCTGACCAGCCGGCTCAGTATGTTTCGATTACCCTCGGGTTGCACGGAAAAGTCCCGTGCACATTACTTGTAGTTTTTTTTAGCCCCTCAACACCATGGGCGGCTGGCTTACCCATACCGGGAGATTGTATTAATCCTATCCCCGCAATACGTCTAGAGCCCGGACCCGGCGCGTATTCGTGTACGGGTATTATGCATACGATATCTCACTTGGCGCCGTTCATAAAGTAAATCCTATAAATCTGAAGATCAAGGCAGTCTGAGAGAGTCGGCGCGCTCCAGACTGCCTCGACATAGCATCCCACCGTATCCTCATCACCATGGCAGCTGAATTCGCCCAGGTTCAACAGAAGTATGCTGAAGAGGCACAGAAGCGTGTGAAAGCTGAGGGCCTCGCGCAGTTTCTAGAACTCGCGGAAAGCGATAGCGATCGCTTGCGCCACCTCGCGGATGACATATGGGCTGATCATGCGACTCTCGACGCACAGCCATCTCCTCTCAGCCCGGGTGATTGCCCCAAATTCCTGATTGCCGGTGCTGGCATTGGTGGCATCCTGTCCGCCGTGCGGCTTATTCAGCAGGGTTTCACCGCCGATCAGATAAGGCTTGTCGAGACGGCCGGTGGCGTCGGCGGCACGTGGTACTGGAACCGCTATCCGGGCCTGCATTGCGATGTCGAGGCCTACATCTACGTCCCTCTGCTGGAAGAGATGGGCTTCATGCCCTCGCACAAGTATGCCTCTGGCGCCGAGATCCGCAAGCACCTCGAAGAGGTGGTCAAGAAATATCAGTTGGAAGACAAGATGCTTTTCCGAGCGCAGATGAACAAAGCCGAATGGAATGAGGAGGCCCATCATTGGAAAGTTGACCTAACCACGTGGCGAGGCCCCAAGGGACAAGACGAGGCGTCCTTCTCCGTCAACGCCGAGTTTGTCTACATGACCGCCGGGCTATTAGCGAAGCCACAGATCCCCAAGGTTGGAGGCGTCGGCTTCGCAGGTTTCAAAGGCGACGTATTTCACACGTCTCGATGGCTTTATGATGTCACGGGCGGCTCGTCATCGGAGGCCTTCCCAGAACTCTCCAAACTTGCCGGCAAGCGAGTGGGGATCGTCGGCACCGGCGCCACGGCCATCCAGGTGGTGCCGTGCCTAGCGAAGTACGCCAAGGAGGTGTACGTGTTCCAGCGCACACCGAGCGCCGTGTTCCCACGCGGGCAG
>JAPESX010000075.1:0-31395 GCA_029590615.1 Nemania bipapillata | reverse complement strand
GTCGTTGGATAGAGTTGAGATGTGCCTACCGAAGCCAGCTCGGTTGATCATGACAAGCTCGATAATTATTTGTACCAAGAGAAGGATCTTGACCAAACGTCAGTTACCAGATAGAGCAGTTTGGGCGTAGGGCCATACGGTTGAGGCCAGAGCGGCCCAGTCATCCCACCAAAATGCGCGCAGTTGGCTGCGCGGACGCCTCAACGCAAGACTACGTGACCAGAAGCGCAGAGAAACCAACACCACTGTGAACACGGCAACGAAAATAGAGAAACTCTGGAGTGCAGGGCCTCTATTCTCCTCGTCGGTATCCATTTTGTGAGTAAGCTTAACCGGAATAGAATTGGTGATCAGGATCGGGTCACTCGGACTTCACTCGGACTCGGGGGCGGAGAGGAAATCGAACGATTGACGGACCCATGGGTAGGCGGTTGAAATACGCCGCAACGCCGCACTGTTATGACTCAAATATACTATGAGGAGAGAACAGCTGCTTTCTAAGTTTGAGATGTAAGATTCTCGTGTAAAGTGGCCTCTTTTCGGCGTGCCTATTCCTGCCTCTCTGTGGTGGTGGGAGCAAGGGCTGAGGCCTTAGAAGCACACCCCAATTTTCCCTAGTTACGAGGTGTCTAGATATGTATCCAATCAGTAAATTAGAAGACATAACTATACGTAAGTGCGGTGTAGAGTGGAAGTCCGTCTGGCGGAATTCTGATACTAGTGCTAGGGGGATCGCGTGGCAGCCCTAAGGGCATGCGGACACGCCGGCTCCGAAGAATTCGCCTATGCAAGCGCAACGCAAATCTTATCCTTGGATTCGTCACTTTACCTATAGAATTACGCTCCTTCTTCTTTTCGTCCTACGGGAATGAAACGATTTAGTATATCTTATCCACATACAGGGTTGCAACCGTCTGACATGCGTATTGAGCCAACATGCTGACAGAGTCCGGGGTCAAATTCTGCGAATCTTACGGGGTTTGGACCGGGGATAAAAAGGATATGCCTGGCATCAAGTCGAACGCAATAAGCGCATCACATGTGCCGCTTACTGGCATATATATAGTAGGATTCATGTAGTATGTACCTGCCACAACGCAAGCTTACTAGGTTGGCCGTATACCACCGCACTTCTGGAATATATAAACGCGTCCATTTGGCCACCTAACCCATCTCCGATACCTCGGTTACACGGCGCCCATATTGACGAATCTTCGCCGAGGAGAGTGGGTTCGGGGTACCAAACTACTGAAGAGTAGATATTGAGCCGCAAGTTGAGGACCGCCCAGCGTTACTGTAGCCTGCAGCGAGCTATAACCCTCCCAGGAGGCGGGATTGTGGCGTACACGGCACTCGCTCAAGTGCCGAGAACATGCAGCAATAGAGTTACATAGCTCCAAATAACACGTTGAAAAAGGTGTGGCTTGCATTATCTGTTGCAGCCGGGGAAAAAGCTTATGCAAGAGAAAACAACACTAGTGAAGGCCGCGGTTTTCTTCGTTCTGAGCTTACTTCTTTTGCTAGATAATGGCAGGGTGGCTGGGCTAGCTACCGAGATAGGCGGACTTGCAAGGGATATCTTCTGTAAGTAGCGACAACCAACAAATGTCAGCAATGCAACGTCGGGGAACAAGGTCAGAATCGAGGTACCCATGTACTTGCAGAGCATGAACATAAGCTGCAGAATCGCCAATCGTAACTCGTTTGGAGCAATAAGCCGCGTTAGGTGGGAAGCATGTAGGATTCACCAAGAAAAGGAGCCCATCTCTATTCGTCACTACTCGACCTAGCCCTATATCCATGTAGTTTCTCCGTCTTTAAAGACTGGGAATTTTGGTAGAGCCGCGTCTTATGTAGTGTACATGAGTGCAAGAAGAGTTGACCCGCTATTTAAGGACCATGCATATTGTCCAAGGACCGTGCATGATCGGCAGATGCTGTTGCATTGTCTCCATTAAGGCGCGTTAGAAGGCAAGCCCATTGGTAGACACCAACTATGTTTGCAATGGTAGTAATTTCTGTCCTGCTCAGCTTCGACGCGTATTCCTGCCAGGTTTCGTCGTCAACCGGTCCGTTCAAAGTTGCAAGATGGATACCCAAGAGGTATGCCGACGATTCCTTCTCACTCAAACTCTGCGATAATCTGCCTGCCAATGCGTGCTCGATTTCATCCTCTGTCAAACCCCCCCTAGGGCCAAGAAGTCGGCGGCAGTAGATCATGTAGGGTTCCTTCGCCACGGACAAGTATGCAAAGATGACAAGTTGGCGAGTGCGTGAAGGGACTTTGCTGAAAGCTGTTTTATACAGATCAAAGACGCCCGGAGCAACGTCGACAGTGTAACTAGCTCATATGTCAGTTGCTACTGGTAGAAAACGGAGTTTGGTTGGTAGGATGGCGTCGATGCGACAAATGATATGCTATCTCTGGGGGATAAAAAGTGTGACACGTAATACCTCATCGGTCCAAGCCACCCCAGCAAGGCATTCTCATTTTTGTCTAGAACAGGAAAAGGAAGAGGCCCATGGCATTCTTGCATGAGTTCTTGCATGGTATTCCCAGCATTGGCATTTGGTGCAGCATCTAGAGGGTAACGGGGAGCCATGGTGTTTGTTGCGTGGATGCAAAGGTAGACAGAGGAACCTCGAACTTTGGAAATCAGTAAGCCTTAAATAATCATGGCATCTGCCATCCGGTTTCCTATACGGATATATACTAAAATATACTTTTTCCTTTTCTCTTTTTTCTTCACAATATCTGGCTCGCTGCTGTGATCTCATACCCCTGAGCACACATTTCGTTTGCCTACAACTGAGCCGGGCGCAAAGATAGCCCCTTTTGTTCGCTACTCACAAAATGTCTAGCTTGGCGCAAGATGAATGTGTTGGTCGACGGGTTATTATTGTTAGTATAGTCCTGAATCGGTCGGCATACCTATTAGTTACTGAGGAATAATAGGTGGGTGGCTCGATTGCCGGTCTCATGTGTGGCCTCTTGTTAAAACATGTGGGTTGCAATGTAGAAATCCTCGAGCAAGATAGCGACGATCGCAAGAGTCATATGGCGGGTATCGCGATGGGATCAGACGTTATGGATTTACTCCGCGACCACGACCGCCTGAAAAAGACGTTCACCTATGAAATTGACGGTCTCCAGAGCCTCGACACTGGTAACAAGCCAAGGGTTATCGTAACTAGCAAAAGGGATATTACGAGCTGGGATGCCCTGTACTACCGCCTGCGTTCTAACTTTGATGGATGTATGAATGCATACTACCCACAGCCCCCTGAAGCTGATATGATGGATGGCACAGCTACTTATCACTCTAGCACAAGAGTATTGGATGTTGGACGACCAAACGCCTCTGATGCTTATCTAACCGTGACGTCGCTCAATCTCCATACTAATACTGTCTCCGAACGAAATGCCGATCTTGTGGTTGGCGCCGACGGTGCCGACTCCATGATCAGAGCCAAATACCAGCCTGCGGTGCAACGTCGGTATGCGGGATATGTGGTATGGAGGGGGACAGTCCAAGAGGAACGCCTTTCCAACACAACACTGAAGGCGGTAGCACACTCAGCTACCAATCACACCATGGACCAACATCATATCATTGTCTACGTCATTCCAGGGAAAGATGGTTCGTTGCAAGCGGGCGAACGTCTCGTAAACTTCTGCTGGTATACCAACGAAACCTCAGAGTCCCTCGATGAAATCCTGAGGGATCGCATTGACGGTCATCGACATCGCAATACTGTACCTGCAGGGAGAGTCAGGGAAAGTGCTTGGGAGGCTCGCTTGAAGCATGCGAGAGCAATACCGCTTCCGCCAGCACTGCTTGAGATCGCTGAGAAGATTCAAGAACCATTCATCCAAGTCATCAGTGATTTTTTCTCACCTAAGGGTGCTTTTGAGAATGGACAAGTACTCCTCATGGGTGATGCGCTAACCCTGGTTCGTCCACATGCAGGACTCAGCAGTGCCAAGTCAGCGTTCCATTCGCGGGCCATCGAAGACTTCGTCCGCGGCAGAATATCAATAGAAGAGTGGGAAACTAGGGTGATAAGGTATTCTTACCTTCATTGGATACAGGGTGTTTATTGGGGGACGTTTTACCAGGGGAGTATATCTATGGCCATCATTTCTGGTGCGCATTACTGGACCTACAGCGCTTGGTATAGGCTCGCATCGTGGATGGGAGGAATGTTAGCGTCGGGTAGAAAAGGCTCGCCAGTTTCAGACGAATGTAGCAAGGCACGGTAAATAAGGGGTAAGACGATAGTTTATTGTGTTACACACCAATGTGCCTGATATTTTACCGCAAAGTGATTCCCTCCCCAAATGTGAAGGTGCGCGATACAGTGGTTGAACGACCAATCAAATAAGAGACGCGTAAGAAGTAGCCCAGCCTGCTTGGGGGCTGCGTAAGGGATGAACTGGAAGGGTAGTAAGCTGCTAGATTTGGAGAAGATCTCTACTGTTGGCTATGCTGCGTCCACCATGTCCCTGATCAGTCACGTGGGACATCCCCCTACCCCCTGGCTCGGGCTCAAAAGCAAGCGTGCGGTAACAAAACCAACACATTTATGATCGCCTGTGGAGTGATTAACAGGCCATAATTACTCGGAGCCGCATATTCGGAGCCGCATGTTCGAGACCATACTAAATGGATGATAAGCGTGGTGAAAGTCATTGCTTCTTTGTTTAAGAGGCCGTTAGCCACTGCAGTAGTTTTGAGTGAGAGACACCTAGACCCCTCCTACGCACGGCCTTTCTGTGCTCCCGCAATCCACCAAGTTAAGACTGCGACATGGGATTATACACCAAGCTGCCAGCTGACCTTGAGGAGGTCGATGTAATTATCGTTGGTGGTTAGTACCAAGATTCGAGACCCTATTTCGCCTAACGAAAAGCTAATCGAGGAGAAGGTGGCGGCGCGGGGTGTATTATAGCTAGTCGGCTTGCAGATGCTGATCCCAATTTATCTATCCTCGTTATAGAAAGCGGCACAAACAATAAAGGCTTGCCAGTGGTTGACCATGTTAGCGTCTGGCTCAATCATGTCCTCCCAGGAAATCCACACGCGAAACTCTTCCATGGCTCCAAGTCGGATCTTCTAGCTGGTCGGCAAGCTACTGTTCCTGTCGGCCACATCCTTGGGGGAGGGACCTCAATCAATTCCCTGTTCTACAGTCGACCACAGCGATCTGACTACGAATCCTGGAATACACCTGGATGGTCTCCTGAAGATGTTTTGCCGTATATGAAGAAGGTATGCTGTACTCATACGTTCTGGGGGAATGACATATTTAGACAAGCTGATGACTTTTAAGCTCGAAACCTATAACGGTCCGGGTCCAAAGGATATGCATGGGTATGATGGCCCCATCCAGGTATCCAAGGGTGCTTTTCGAAGCCAACGTCTTGAAGACGATTTCATTGCTGCTATGAAAACCGTGGGGTGGCCGGAGGTCGATGATATCAATTGCTTTGGGTCAAATAATGGATCCATGCGTCTTTTGAAATATATGAGCCCAGAGGGCCAGCGTCAGGACACAGCCACCGTCTACCTACATCCCCGCCTTGAGGATGGCCAACACCCCAATCTTCACGTCTTAGTGGAATCTCAGGTCGAGCGTGTCTTGTTTGAAGGCACGAGGGCCGTTGGTGTTTCTTTCCGACCCAATCCAGATTATCATCCAGGTCCCAGTTCGGACTCCACACGAGAAATTAAAGCAAGGAGGCTCGTGACCATCACTGGGGGCTCTATGTTTTCGCCTCTTATTCTGCAAAGATCGGGAATTGGAGACCCCAAAGTTCTAAATAAGGCCGGGGTTCCTATTGTTGCCGATGTTCCTGGAGTTGGCGCTGACTATGAGGATCACAATTCAATGATGTACCCCTACAACTCAAGCTTGAGGCCGGATGAAACCTTGGACAGTCTCTATTCTGGCCGCACAAGCCTTGATGACATGATCGCAGCAAATCATGAGATGCTAAGCTATGGTGGTGTCGACGTTCAATCAAAGTTAAGACCCACGGAAGCCGATGTGGAAGCCTTGGGGCCTAAATTCAAGGCTGCATGGGATAAAAACTTCAAGGATAAACTAGATAAGCCTTTGACGATTATCTCGCCTGTCGCCTGGTATGTCAATTACATTGTCTAGATCTACGTCATACTGACAATATTTAGCTTCCCCGGTGACTCGAGTTTCCTCGGACCTGGGCAGTTCTTGACTTTGGTAACGTTCACCTTGTATCCCTTCTCCCGTGGCCATCTCTATATCACTGGCCCTAAAATCGACGATCCGCTTGACTTCGATCCTGGACTGCTCTCTGACCCTGACGAGTTGGACGTGAAGCCTCACATCTGGATGTTCAAGAAGCAACGTGAGATCGCTCATCATATGGGTTTATGCCGAGACCCTGTTCCTGGTACACAACCAACCTTTCCAGCTAGTTCAAAAGCTAATCTCGATAACCCCAAACCTGAATACAGCGCAGATGACGATGAAATTATCGAAAAGTGGATTCGGGAACGCATTAATTCCACCTGGCATCCGATCGGGACCTGCAAGATGGCACCTCGAGACAAGCATGGCGTGGTTGACCCTGTACTCAATGTTTATGGCGTCCAAGGCCTCAAGGTTGCTGACCTTAGTATTTCACCTCACAACGTTGGAGCGAACACGTGCAACACTGCTATGACAGTCGCCGAGAAGGCAGCAGATATTATTATTTCAGAACTGGGTCTGGTCAAGAAATGAAAGGTAACTAAATTGGTAACGAGTTCTAAGAGGTTGGCCATTCTTGCAAGGGGGTCGGATACAATGGTTTCATGGATTATTGTGACTTGTCAATCTTTAAATTATTGTTTGCTACTCACTACTAAAATGATAATGCCAACGCTCATTCTACATGACACTTTCCTTTCTTCATCTCCAAAGCTGTCTTTTGCCTCGGCTTGAAGTATGCGGATATTTTGCCTAGTAACTTGGTCTAAATTCATCATTACGATTACGGTTACTATTATTTTCAAACCCCTTAATTATAATGTTGACACAATGTTAGATTTGGCTGTGTGGCAGGGCGCGTGCACTTGTGTGTATTGCGTGCACTACAAGTTCACCTATGAGGCTTTTTCTTGTATATAACAATATGATGGAAGTCGTGGTTTTCGCCTCGAAGGTTACATTTCCAGATTTTCCGACTTTTGGGACAACCCCACATACTTCGCCGTTTTGCCGCATGTATCCAACGCCGCATCAAACAGTCCACGCAAGCCGCTTTTCTGTAGGTCTTGTCGTATCATTTCGCGTCTAGTTCCTCTTTTAAATATGAATGCTACCGCACGAAGGAGCCAGGAGGTTCAGACTACTGCGTTGCAACCGGCCCGCCCAATGTGCCCCTTTCGGGCCCGTATGCACTAGCTTCCTCCAACGCATATCAGAACCGGGTATCACCTGCGGATCCCCAGTGACCTCCGCATCAACATTATAGGGCTTATGATAGCGTTGCCCAACCCACCCTATAAGAAGATTCATATCAGGGACAATAATTATCATGTCACACATAGCCGTGAACGGAGTGGCGGTGAAAGCGGCCGAGGGGGGTGGTGGGAATAAGCATAGAGGTGTATACAAACACACAATGTGGTTTCGGTGAGGGAATATGCTGCCCATTCGATACGTGAGTCAGAACGCCTAAGATATCACCCAAACAAATAAAGTCACATTGCATATTAGTTGGCAATCTTCTGATGTGATATGATACACACGCACATTTGACATTACTTTATCTAGGATTTACTCCTCGAAGTGTACTACCCAAAGGTTCCCAAGGCGGCGGTTCTTACTAGCGGCTAGTAGTCGAGTTAAACTTCATTGTCTGCATGCGTATATAGTAGTAAGAATTGAGAGTTTTCATCTGGAGATAAATACCATAGCCTTCCTAGTACATAGAGCCTCACTCTGGCGATAATCCATCAAGCAAACTAAATGTTTCTTTAAGTGATAAGATCAGTTATATACTAAGAAGCTCCTACTATAAGTTTTGAAGTTGATTATATCCTCCTATTTCTCGTAAGTGATTTCTATTTGACGAGAGAACATGGATGCCGTTGGAAAGGGAATTAACGGCATTGGCCATTGTTGGTCAGCCAAACACACCTCGTCGTCACCTCAGCCAATGGGGGCCCTCAAATCTTCTGTTGATTCCCCTGTTGGAGCATCTTTGAATGCGTCTAGTTTGGACCTTGCATATCCACTAGAGCTCGATGGAAATGATGACGACTCAATTGCTATCTGCGGCTTCTCGATCAAGTTTCCAGACGATGCTACTACAGCAGAGAGTCTCTGGAAGATAATTGTCGAACGACGATGTACCGCAAAACAATTCCCACCTAGCCGCATGAATTCACAGGGCTTCTTTCACAGAAATAACCTTCCAAATGCTGTATGTAGCCGCTTACAATCTCTTATAACTATTTTGAGACGCAGTTTCCGTGTTCAGCTGATTATTTTTGATAGATACCTATTCAAGGGGGTCACTTCATTCAAGAAGACTTATCCCTCTTTGATGCAGATTTTTTCTCCATTTCGCCGTCTGAAGCAAGTTCAATTGACCCAATGCAACGATGGCTTCTAGAGACAGTATACAGGGCCCTTGAAAATGGTAAGTATCTTGTATCCCGAACTTTGAGACATTCCTTAACTAAAAATATAGCCGGCATCCCTATGGAAGACGCTTACGGTTCATCTACTGCTGTATATGCTGGGACTTTCAGTCTAGATCACATGATACAGCTCTTCCATGACCCAGAAAATACGCCCAAATATGCTGCACTTGGAATTGGACTAAGCATGCTAGCGAACCGGATGAGCTGGTTTTTTAATTTCAAAGGGCCGAGCATTGGAATAGATACTGCTTGCTCCAGCAGCGCAGTAGGCATAGACTTAGCCTGTCAAGCTTTACGGAACGGAAGTTGTGACATGGTGAGTTTTATCTTGTATCTTGAAATACGAACTTAGATTGTTACTACATAACAAGAGCGGCCTATCTAACAAGTGGAATAGGGCGTGGTTGCCGGGTGTAATCTTACGTTTTCTCCTGAATACTTCAAAATCATGACAAACCTAAACTTTCTTTCACCAGACGGCAGATGCTACTCATTTGATCATCGCGCCAACGGATATGCGCGAGGGGAGGGGATTGGCGTCATCATCGTTAAAAGACTTGCTGACGCGATTCGAGATGGCAACACCATTAGGGCGGTGGTCCGTTCAACAGGATCGAACCAAGATGGTCGCACCCAAGGCATCACCCAGCCAAGCAGCGAGGCACAGGAACGACTGATCCGCGAGACCTATAGACGAGCAGGTCTTTCAATGGCCCACACGCGATTTTTTGAAGCTCAGTACGTACAAGACATGTAATCCACCTTCACCCCCTCATCACTCAATCGATCTTGGCTCCCAATCGGAATAGACTAAAGGGCAGACTAGAGACATATACATTCGCAAACACCCTACAATGAAGCCCTATAGCATTCATTCTCTGACTCTTAGTTCTTTATAGTGGCACTGGCACACCTTTGGGAGACCCCCTGGAAGCTCGTGCAATCGGCAGAGCGTTTCAGAAGCATCGCACCAAGTCGGATCCTATGTATATGTGAGTCAGGGCGTCAACCCAATTTTAGATAAGAGCTGATGAATTGGCAGAGGTGCTATTAAATCGAGTATTGGGCACCTCGAGGGAGCTAGTGGTATAGCTGGTGTTATCAAGGCCATTCTGGTACTAGAGAAAGGGGTTATCCCCCCTAACACCAACTTTGAACAACTCAACCCAAAGATAGAAAGAGAGAAATATCCGATGAAGGTTAGTTCGAAGCCGCTTCAATTTCTCTCGGTGCTTATGCTGATAACTTGGGTTTTTTGTTGGGCTATGCTTGAAGAATAGCTTTAACTAACAGCGGTTTTGATAGTTTCCCCAGCAATGTCAGCCGTGGCCGACGCCAGGTCTACGCAGAGCCTCAATTAACTCATTTGGATACGGCGGATCTAACTGCCACATTGTGTTGGACGATGCGTACAATTTTCTAAGGTTGAGAAATCTGCCGGGCAGGCACTGCTCGGTTGCCACACCACCAATCCTTGAACCGGGGCGGAGCTCTAGCTGCATGACCGGAAATAGGGGTTTTCCAAATGGCAAGAATAATATTCAAGTACCTAAGCTACTTGTTTGGTCGGCGGCAGATGAGCAAGGATTGGGTCGAATTGCCAGATCATACGAGAATTTCTCACCTTGCCCTCAGACGAGAAAATATTTCCTCGATGACCTTGCGTTCACATTAGACAGTCGACGTAGCCGACTCCCATGGACCTCATTCGCTGTCGTAAGATCCTTGACCGAACTGCAAACATTGGAACCCAAACTGTCGTTGCCAGTACAGCGTCCAGCGCACAATCCACGGATTGGTTACGTATTCACCGGCCAGGGGGCACAATGGTTCGCAATGGGCAGAGAGCTCATGTGCTATGCACTTTTTGAAGCAGATCTGAGCCGAGCGAATGACTATTTGAAAACACTGGGATGTCCATGGTCAGTCATAGGTGAGTAGGATCTTTCCTCTTTTTGCCGTGTGTCATCTAAACATTTTTAGATGAGTTACTAAGAAGCGAACACGAAACTCGGCTTCATGATCCGGAACTTAGCCAGACACTCTGCACAGTTATCCAAGTTGCCCTAGTGAACCTTTTGAGGAGCTTTGACATCCACCCTTCCGCGGTAGCTGGTCATTCATCTGGTGAGATTGCAGCTGGGTACGAAGCCTTGGCCCGCGCTGTATGCCCCTGGTTTCTGAATGCTAACATATGATAGATACGCTGGGGGCATTTTATCGGCCGAGTCCGCATGGAAGTTGGCGTACTTTCGAGGTGTATGCTCAGCGCAACTGTCTTCCTCTCAGCCTCAGGGAGCGATGCTGGCCGTCAATTCATCAGAAAGCTCTATCGAAGAGATTATTACCGCTGTAAACCGAGAGGCTACTTCATACGGCCTGAGCATCGCATGCATAAACAGCCCGAGGAGTGTTACCGTGGCCGGAGAGGCTCCCCTTGTTGATAAGCTAAAAACAATCCTTGAAGAAAAAGGGGTATTGTCACGGAAACTACGTGTCACAGTAGCTTATCATTCTCGACAAATGTGCCATATCTCTCAGAAGTATCGAGAAATGATAGGGGAATTATCTACACCATGCTCATCGGTCCCACGTGTCCCTATGATATCTAGCCTCACGGGAGATGTTGTCGGCCTCCCGAAACTACTTGATCCGTCTTATTGGGCTAGGAATATGGAGAACCCTGTTCGATTTTCCCAGGCTATCTTTAAGATGTGCACAAGTGATGGGCTACAGCAAAAAGACCTCGATTGTCCACACTCTATTCCTGCCATCGATCACCTCATTGAGATAGGACCTCACTCTGCACTTCAATCCCCCTTACGCGACATCTTGCAGACCACCCCCCGAGGCCCCTTGATCGGATATTCCTCGATGCTTGTTCGAGGCCAAGACGCTACAGCTACAGCCCTCACAGCTATTGGGTCGTTGTATTGTAAAGGATATCCGGTCAACTTACGAGCCGTTAATGAGACGTCAAACAACAACACTACTGCACGATCTTTGTTGTGTGACCTACCTGAATACCCGTTCGACCATTCTAGAGGGTATTGGCATGAGAGCCGTTTGGGCCGGAACTATCGTTTAAGGAAATATGGCCCATCCGAGCTAATTGGAGTACGATCAGGTGACTGGAATGCTTCGGACGCTCGCTGGCGACACTTCCTTAGAACGAGGGACATACCATGGCTAGAGCATCATATCATCAATGGGTCTGTCCTATATCCTGCGGGGGGTATGCTAGCTATGGCTATCGAGGCTGCAAGGCAGCTAAGCCAAGAATCATCGAAGCCCGTACTTGGGTACACCCTCCGGAACGTCAATATTCAGAAACCGATCGATCTTATGAGTCAGAATGATACCGAAGTTCAGACATCACTTCGTCTCGTACGACAAACGGGAGATGAAAGTATTTCTTACGAATTTATCATAAGGACTTACACTACCGACGATGAAGAGATAGTGAACTGCGTTGGTGATATTACCGTTGAGTTTGCCGAAGCTACAGATGGTTGGGTGGCTGAACAGACCAAACTACAACGTCTCAGGCTCGCGGAGGAATTCTTGGCTTCAGGTGCAGACGAAATACAACATGTTGAATCTCAACATATGTATAGATTCCTCAATGACCAGTGCGGGTTCGATTATGGCCAATCCTTTCAGGTCGCTGAGCAGCAATTTTACCATCCTACCCGAAACCGGGTCTCTGCCGAAGTGAGGCTTTTCAACGAGTCCTATGACGATCATTTGATTCACCCTATTACACTAGATGCATTTTTCCATTTACCATTGACGGCTATTACATCTGGAGGTACTCAGCCTAGCGCGACATGTGTTCCCACCCGCTTAAACTACCTCTGGTTGGCAGCAACTGGCCTAGTATCCTCGTCATCTTCACCAACCCAACAAACAGCCAGGGCTGTTATCACGGTCACGGATACAAACACTCGAGGGTCCACGTGTAGCGGAATTGGAATTGGCGACAATGATACGCATGACGTCTGTTTATGGTACGATGGCCTGGAGCTCACAAATGTCACTGCCAACCCAGCCCCAGCTGTAACTGGCCCCGATCCCCGCAAACAGTTTATGAACGTGGATTGCAAAGTATCCCTGCGTATGTTGGAACCGAGTGAGCTTGATGAGCTGTTAACTGTGCGAAAACCAGATGAGCCCGAGCTATCTGAGTTTTATCGAGACTTAGCCCTCCTCGTCGAAGTGTCGTTGGATCAATTCCTGGCTTGTAATAGTAGCCTATCTGCAGACGACATGCAAAGCCCCTGGAAGCCACATTTCTGGAATTGGGCCAAACATCACAGCACCGAGGCTCAGCGTAAGCAACGATGGACCGATCCGGAGTCGATAATTAAGGAGGCAGCAGCCAAATTCCCGGCGCTGTGTAGCCGTCTAAGGAACTATAACGCGATCGGGACTCTATACTCGACTACTGCATCAAACCTGTCCGCCATATGGGATGGTACCGCTGATCCTTTGGAGCTCTTCATTCACACAGACATCCTTAAAGACACATACGAACTCCTCCTTGATAGTCAAGGAAGCTCGAAGCAAGTATACGATTATGTAGACTTGCTAGCTCACGATATTCCCGGTATGAATATTCTCGAGGTTGGCGGGGGCACCGGCGGTGGGACACGGAATCTACTTGCAGCACTCTGCGCCCGTCGTGGTGACCATGAAAGCCATCTAAGGTGCAATCGCTACGAGTTCACTGACGTGTCCAGCTCATTCTTTGGTCATGCCAGAGAAGAATTTGCGCCACATTTAGCACAAATGACCTTCAGGACCCTCGATATTGAACAGGACTGGGTTGAGCAGCAATTCCCCGCCGGTGTTTACGACGTCGTCGTGGCTATCGGCGTTCTTCACATAGCATCTGATTTGAAGGCAACGATAAAGAGAGTACGTAGGGCATTGAAACCAGGCGGAAAGTTGATTATGCAAGAGAATTTCATCCCCTCGGGGTGGACGTTAAGCTATATCTTCGGTCTGTTTCCAGGTTGGTGGATGGGAGTGGAGGATAATAGAGTCCTCTCACCAAGTATTACTGTCGAAGAATGGGATGCTCTTTTAAAAGACAGCGGGTTCTCTGGGGTCGACATTTTTAGAGACCTTGCAGAGGCGAAAGCCTTGCACCAAGGGTGGATTATATCAACGGCAGTTGAAGAAATCCCGACAACTCATCAGAACGCAAAGAGCGAGCATCGCGTATCAATATTCGTCGATGAATCTATCATACGACAGGTTTCATACGCTCAAGCTTTGGCATCGTCTCTGGACACCCGATCTGGCTTCTCAAGCGATATCCAGTCCTGTTCAAACATAATCGATCGCGGTGAAAATCTAGATGACATAGTTATCTTCCTAGCGGACTACGGCCAATTCTATCTGCAGACCCTCGGCGAATCGGCATGGGACGCCCTCAAGAATCTAGTTAGGACATCGCGCAAACTGCTCTGGGTCACAACTGGAGGTGGTCGACCCGCCCATCCCAATCACGCGATGCTTGACGGACTCTCCAGGACCCTCCGTTTCGAACATGAAGAAATATGCCTTGTCACGCTAGCCTTAGAAGATATCGAAGCGACCGAGCGGCAGGTCCTACACGTAACACGCATCCTGGAAGAGATGTACCGGAAACACACAGATCAGAACTATGAACAGGAATACATAGAGATCGATGGACTCTTACACACGAGACGTCTCGTTGAAGCTAACCGTCCCAAGTCTGCCATGGACGAGCGCATGATGCCGCTTGTGGCGACCCCAATGAAACTTGATACCGAGCCTCGCTTTACCACGACCGTAAGAGCTATTGGAGACTCACGAAATCCGTGCTACGTGGAAACGCCCAGCCTCAGCGACTCGTTGTGCGAGGAAAATTCGGTTGACATTGCTGTCAAGGCGGTGGCGCTTCAACTAGTAGATCACCCATCTAGCCATGGTCACGGCGACAAACACGAGCTCGGCAATTTTTTTGCGGGAGAAGTGGCAGAGTCGCATGAAAGAAGCCAATTCCGCCCGGGCAGTCAGGTTTTTGGGACCTGCCCTGGTGCATTACGCTCTCATGTGAGCGTGTCATCACACTTACTCGTTGAAATCCCTGCAGAATTAACATATTCCGAAGCTTGCTTTACCATGCCTCCATTTTGCATTGCCTACGCAGCATTGTTTGAAACTGGACGTGTAACTGCAGCAGATACTGTGTTAGTTGATGGAGGCACTTCTCCCATCGGTCTCGCCGCTGTAATAAGCCTCTCAACCCAGGAACATATCAAAGACCTTTGGGTGACAGCAGAAGATGAGGATTCGAGCACGCTTTTCTCTAGCAAGTTTGGGATACCCCAAGACCGAATTTTACCGAGAAGGTGGCTCGATTCTTCGTGTATCATATCTTCTCAGTGGAAGCAGCGATTTGACGTTGTATTCTCAGCACAAAACACGTCTCCAATGCTTTCATTGGGTCATGTGCGACATGGTGGCCGATACATCGAGCTTCACCCCAATTCGGTGTCGCGAAAGAGCGCAACTTTACAGGGATTGCAAGACGTGCCCTCGGGCATATCGATGTCTCTTATTGATCCTTCAACAATGACACCATCGCCTGAAGCTCTTCGTTTCGCCGCCGCCATGATGAAGTTGCAGCTGTCTCCAATTCTAAAGTCAGAGGCGAGGATCTTCTCCGCCCCTGAACTTGAGGATGCATTCGATGCGCTTCGAGATTTAGGGGTTGGTGAGTACACAGTTGTGGAATTCAACAAAACCGACGTGATAAATGTAAGTATACTCTCATCCGGCAGTTACAGCAGCCCCCCTCGAACCCCAGCTCCTTAATATGTCGTTTTCACTTCGATATCTCTGACATCGCGATAGGTAATGTCCGAGAACACACCCAAGCTCTTCTTAAATCCTGAGGCGACTTACCTAATTGCTGGCGGCCTGGGCGGTCTTGGCCAGGAAATAGCACAGTGGCTTGTTAGCCGTGGAGTTCGGTTCCTTATATTGCTATCGCGATCGGGCCTCCGTAAGGAAGGTTCCGTAGAGTTCGTTGACCAGCTCAAGGCGAGCGGTGTGGTCCTAGAGACACCCATGTGCGACGTGACGGATCTGGCTTCGCTAGACATGGTTCTACGGGACTGCTCCCAGAGAATGCCGCCCGTGAGAGGGTGCATCCAAGCGGCCATGGTCCTAAAGGTAAGGCAGCACAAGTCTATACTTTTGAACACAAGCTGACGAGCTGACAGGAAATCTTCTTTGATGACATGACCTTCAATGACTGGAAAGCAGTCACTGCGCCCAAAGTTGAGGGGTCATGGAACCTACATTCCGCTCTGCCTCAAGGATTAGACTTCTTCGTGATGATTTCGTCCGTCCAGGGCATCTTAGGCACCGGCCAACTCGCTGCATACAATGCGGGGAATACGTATCAAGATTCCCTTGCAAGGTATCGGCTAGCCCAGGGGGAGCGTGCGGTCGCAATCGATCTAGGCGTCGTCACGGATGGCGGGTTCCTAGCTGGGAATTCTCGCTACGATAACATCTTCAAGCGTAACAGAAAGCTCGCGCCTATATGCTTGGAAGAGGTTTTCTCGCTATTAGACATTGCCTGTGAACCTGGCAGTCAGGTCTTTTATGAGGATGTCCAATCATGCCAGAGTATTGTTGGCATTACTCAGCCAGCATCGTGGAATCTTGACGATGAATCCTTCGCTATGTCCCAGCCGTTCTGGGGACACATGCATCATGCACCGCTCCACGGATACTCCGATGGAGATGAGACGAATGCCGGTCCCTCCACCACGTCCACAACGGACCGCAAACGGACGGTCAATTACGCTGAGCTATTGGATGCAGCCAAGTCTACCGAGGACGCTGCCAAGATCATCACGGATGCGTTGGTGGCTCGGGTGTCGTCGCTTGTAGGCACCGAGACGAGTCGAATCGAGGCTCATAAATCGATACAGTCCTATGGCATTGATTCGATTTCCGCTATTGACGTCCGCAATTGGGTCATGAAAGCCTTCACTGTCGACATACCTATCTTTGAGCTCCTTTCAGGTTCTTCCTTTGCTACCGTGGCCGCCAACATTGCTCAGAAGACTCAGAATAGAGCAAACTAAGTTCACTCTGGCCTGTCTGATCAAATCTGATTCCTTCAAGAGCAGCGATAGTGCCTAAGTATAGCAATGCACAAGGTGAAGGGCGGCGATATCATTGCCTATCCCTTTAAATACCGCTTCGGCTAGGTGACAAAAATAGTGGAATAACGGGGCCGCTCCTACACTCATTAACACCTAATAAACTATTACCCGAGCATTCTTTTATACTCTTATTGGGTGTATGCAGCTGTGCGAGCGGCCTCGCTTTTCCGTTTTTTAAGTCACCTAGCCGAGGCGGCATTTAAGGGGATCTGAGAAGAGTTAGAACATTGCATAAGTGCAATATACTAGATAGAAGACTATTATTAGGAATATCAAGTTAATCTCTTCACTATTTCGAGTTCAGCTTGTGGCGCAGTGGTTATTTCTAACAATCAAGGGTTTATCTCTACCGGGGTTAGCCTCGACGCGCCCTCATTTCATGGAAGCGCCGCTACTATTGCTGCTACTCGGTTCGCCTATCTCATAAGGCCTTGGAAATCACCTCGTTAACCCGATAATACGATTGAATCCCTCTCCGTACAGATGATCTATTATGGCCTCTCTAGTTGCTCCATTTGGCTACTTGTACTGAAGATGGACAAGCTAAAAATGGTTCGTTCTCGTAGACAACAGGGGAGCTGTCGGATTCCGGTAGAGTCCTAGCTGGGTAGCAAAATGAATGATGCTGATGGGGATTATGTGAACTGAATTAAGTATGTAGAGTAAGAGACGGAAATATGTATTCAGTATAGCCTAGGTATATGATTTAGGTACATAGTTGATTCCGCACTTCCTATATACCTAAATACATTATACAGAATATAGAATACCTACCTAACGAGTGGAATATAGGGCAGTGCTGTGCTGGAATACGTAACTAGAATCCTAGATAGTGTTCTTGGCACAACCCATCAGCTCTTGGCTAGATACTTGTAGGTCCACTTGGGCTGTGAGGGTGGCGGGGTGCAGGGGATTCTGTTATTTTACTCTGGAGTTCCAGCATCTTATGTGCTGCCTTAAACTTCTTCTACATATATCCCACTTTGTAGTCTACCCTCAATCTATAGCGTAGACGAAGAGTTCTAGAATGCGACGCTGGTTCTAAAAACATAGACCTACTCCTCTGTATTATAAAATATGATTAAATCTTGGTAGAACGCAACATTTGTCCGAGCACATCAGTGGGGCAAGGATGGCGTGCACTAAAGAGACAGTCCAAGCAAACGGCTTAAACATCTGGAGTTTGCCTGAGCCCGGATGTTCCTCTAAAGTAGAGTATGTAAATATACCCAACACCAAATACAATACATCAGGCTAATACTACATAATAGCATTATTGCCGTTCAGGGGCTTGGCTCCCATCCTTTCTATACTTGGGTCAAATCGGCCCCAAAATCCGGCACTTTCACGTCACAGGTGCGAAAGCGCTGGGATTTCTTCTTGCACAGAAAAAGAGATGAAGGGGATGAAGGGAGCACAGAGGTTATGTGGCCCCGAGATCTACTTGCGCCGAAACTAAGCAATGCCCGAATTGCTACATACAGCTACCAGTCTGACTGGAGGAGCCGCGAAGTCAAGACAACCTTGAGGGAGTGTGCTGAACAGTTCCTAAACATCTTACTTCAAAGCAGAAATTGCGACGAAGTCAGTGCAATTTGACACAGGCCGATCTTCAATTTGTCGACCATATTACTAAGTCCTGTTGCAGGAACGCCACCGACCACTTATTCTCATCGGGCACAGCCTCGGAGGCCTCGTTATCCAACAAGTTGGTCTAGACCCATTCATGAACTGTATCGTGAATCTAATCGAAAATAGGCACTTAATATTGCTATTCATGGCAACCAGTATGCTGATATACGCGATTATGTCACAGGCTTAATCTTTTTAGGTGCGCCCTTCGCGGGGAGCGAGCTAGCAGTATACGGCAAATGGATTGCTAAGGTCGCTGGGCTCGATACCGCGCTACTGAGCCTATTAGAGAAGAACAACTCACACTTATACGGCCTATCACGTGACTTCTGGGCGAGTTATGGAAAGCGGGATATCGTATGCTTCTATGAACACAGAGATGCGGAGTACGGGCCGTGGAAGCACCGTGTTAGTAACTCTATAACCACTTCACCCCCTATTCGCTAACAGACTGTAGGTCGTAGATAACCAGTCAGCTAGCATTCATGGAAAGAGGATGATATACATGAACACCAACCACTCGGGCTTGAACAAGTTCAGCGGAACTTATGATGAGAATTATATGCTGTTGTTCCCGGAAATTCAAAGGATGGTGAAGGGATCATTATCTGCCCTACTTGATCAACAAAATACGACAGTGACGACCGAATCAGCTATACGGCACGACCAAACCAATCAGAAATACCACTGGATTGTCCCTTTTGGCCGGAACGAGAGCTTTGTCGGCCGGGAATTGATTCTTGAAAGGCTTCTCGCGAGAATTCCCCCTAGCGTAAAGGAAAACCATTGTCAACGGACTGCCATCGAAGGTCTCGGAGGGGTTGGAAAGACACAGATCGCACTAGAAGTAGCATTCCAGGTCCGCGAAAAGCACCCAGACTGCTCTATCTTCTGGGTCCCTGCCGTGGATGTTACCAGTTTTGAAAACGCATACCGCAAAATTGGTCAAGCTCTTACAGTAGAAGGAATTGACAAAAATGACGCCGACGTTAAGTCGCTCGTTAAAGAAGCTTTGGACCGCGAGAATACCGGCAGGTGGCTCTTGATCGTTGATAACGCTGACAACACAGAGATATTTTTTGGCAGCGCTGGTCTCTCCAACTATCTCCCATGTAGTCACAAAGGCTCTATCCTATTCACGACACGAGACCATAAAGCCACTGTTGAACTATCCTCAACTTCTGTCTCTGTTGGAAAACTTGAGAGAGGGGAGTCCTATAGACTCCTAGAAACAACCTTGGATAAGCACCAGCTACGGAATGCCGAGGACACGAAAAAACTGCTAGACTTCTTAGAAGATCTACCGCTCGCGATCAGACAAGCATCAACATTTATGTCCAAGGAATCGCTGTCAACTACAAGCTACCTCGAGTTTTGTCAGTCGAGCGAAGAGGATATGGCTGATCTGCTAAGCGAAGATTTTCAAGACCCGTATCGTTATGAGAATATCCCAAATCCGGTCGTCAAGACTTTCCTCATCTCCTTTGAGAAGATTTCAAAGTGCGACCCGCTAGCGGCAGACTATTTAAGATTTATATCCTTCCTAGCGGAGAAAGACATACCACGCTGGCTTTTACCATCGGCCGGAAAATTGGAGGCAACAAAAGCGATTGGCACCCTGAAAGGATACGCATTCATCACCGAACAAGAAGAAGGAGACATATATGACATTCACCGGCTGGTTCGGTTGTCGATGTTAAAATGGCTGACCAACACAGGAGGTCGCCAAGAATGGTGCACTAAGGTATTTCAGCGGCTTGCAGGCGTGACAATTTCATCGGATCCTACGGTGAATATCATGTGGAGGAGATGGGTTCCGCACGCGCAAAATATAGCAAAGTTTCTAGAGATTTCTGACGACACGGTTGCCAAACGTAAACTACTTTTACGATTAGGGATAAATTTGGGTCGTCTTGGAAGATACGAAGAGGCAGAAGGTATACTTAGGAAGGCACTGAAGGAAGCACAGGGAAATGTTAAACTAGAAGTGATGTACCGCCTCGGGTGCGTGCTCCATTGTCTGCACAGGAACAAAGAAGCCGAAGATCTGCTGCGGGAGACTTTAGTGCTGAGGCAGGCCACGGGTGAAATAAGCCGCAGAGTAGTCGGGGACATGGTGTTCCTCGCATATACACTCACCAGGCAGCGCAAATTTGAGGAATCAGAAAAGCTATTCTGGCAAGGGCTTGAAATGGTCAAGCAGTTACTAAGCAAGAGCCATTTGGATAATAACCACCCCAGAGCAGACATCAATGTCGGCGTGGACAACAATACCGCACTTCTGTTTTACGAGATGGCGGAGACCCTGGCTAGGCAGGCACAGCAAGGAGACGATGCGATATACCTAAGGATTTCAGACCTCCTAGATGGCTTTGCACTCAATCTAATAGGCCAGGAGAGACACGAGGAGGCAGAACAGATGCTCCAGCGGTCGCTCCCACTAGCAAGGGAATTCCTAGGTGGCGAGCGTCCTGCCATCTGCCAACTTATGCTTAGGCTTGGGTTCTCGCTCTTTAAGCAAGGGAAACCCAAATCTAAAGAAGCAGTTGAAGCATTTCATGACGCAGTAGAGCTGTCAAAAAAGGTGCTAGGCATAACGCATCCTGACACGCTTTCGGTCATGCACATGTATGGAGATGCGCTCTGTAACCACGGTGACTCGGAAAAGGCATTAGAGATTTACCAACAAGTACATGATCTGTACGAGAAGACCCTAGGCAAAGCACATTCAATGACGGTTGAGATGACGGCAGTTCGCGAAAGGGTAATTAAGAATGGCAATCCTGGTGCGGACCTCTGGTCATTGTGACGGAGCCGAGTGTACATCTTACAAGCTAGCTATAAAACTAGAAATCCCTTCAGATCCCTTGGTGCTTTCTATAACAGCTAATTTAATTACATTTTTAGGTAGGTTATGCTCCTTGATGTTTTCTTAGTTTTCGTATACACGCCTAGACTATAGATGGCCTAGGCAACAATGTATGGCATATGCCGTTTTATTATACACTAACAGGAACACGCAACTTATTAGCAAATTTGTAGGGCATCAGCCTATATATAGATTGAGCATATATATAACTAGCTAAATACAATAAAGCTTCCCCGATCAATATGCTAATGCATTCGAGCTAATATATCCTAAATAAGAACGACTATTTGAGCCGTGCTTCTATCCCCGCCGATTATGTGCTGATATACCCCAATGCGTTTAAAAGCCATGCTGTCAACACAATGCACCTGTCGCAGTAGTAGACAGGCCTTGCTAGGCAGGTCCTGATCTCCACTGAATGCCACCATCTCAAAACACCAGATGCTATCTAAATCATTCTCTAGGGCGTCCTTATCCGCAGCAAGATCAATGAAGACGTGTGGCGTTGTTCGTAAAGTCCCTTTCAAGCTTTCCATATAACTCTCGTCATCCTTCAATTTCCCAAGTCGTCCTTCAAGCGTGATGCTTCCCCGAACATCAGTCTGCGCGAGATCTGACTGCACATCAAAGGAGATCACCTTGGCTTTCCAGTCCATCACTGCCTCCGTTTCGCCAAGATTATTGAAGAATCGGTTCTCTTCGGACTCTGCTAAGACGGAGGCCCAGCTCCATGTTGGAAATCCGCTGACCCTCTCCTTTGACGATGGGATTTCGATGCTCCAAAGCAGGCTAGCTAGGGCGTCACCTCCTTTCCAAATGCCCCCGATGAATTCATCACCTGAGGACATTTGCATAACTTGGGTTAAGCCTAGGATAGCGGTAATCCGATCGGACGGCTTGGTAATTGCTCGAGACCCGTAAGTCTCTAATAATCGGCAGTACGTAGCGAAGGGTCTATCTGTAGCCAGGGTCTCAGAGTCATGCGTAATGACATCGGCTGAGGAGGCTGTGTCTTTCGACTGGGAAGCCATTAGGCTGTGAAAGTACTCCTTGATCTTCCATCTGTCCGGCAGTTGTATATTGTTTCGGACGCCGTCGGGGTCATGCTCTGAAGCGCAAGCCTCGAGACATTCCCAGAGAATTGCGCCGTTGCCGTAGTATAGAACACGCTTGCTGAGAATCTGTTCCTGCAGTGTCCAAGCTCTAGTTTCAACCGGGCTTCCCATTGCTCCTATGTATCCAAACCCTATATAGGGAAAGTTCGCATCAGGGTAGATAGCTAGATACGATAGAGGACGAGCCGATTGGGCGTTCGAGAGATCTACATCTCTAATTGGTGGATGTTCCCTTATCCGGTCCCGTTTAGGAAGCCGTATGTGCAGCTGTTGAGGGTTGAAGAAGCCGTCTGGGTGTGGACGAAACAGCCCATCATCTGAACTACTGCCAACCGAGGTTGTGATTGTTAAGGTAGCATTAGCATAGACTTGAGTCATTTTGACTGCTTCGCGCGACCAGTCGTCCTTGTCATCTTGGATGATGCGGGGGGCGTCGATCCATATGTACTTGAAACCCATGACGCGAGCAGCATAGATAGCGTCAAGCAGTGTCCGTGGTAACTCCCGAGGCGGAATTGCTATAAAATATCGTTGGATGTTCTTAGTCGTCGTTTGGTGCGCATTAGAGGAGGTACCCCAACAGTAGGACAAAGCGCAGTAACTATGCTGAGTCCCCTTGCTCTCGAACAAGAATGGATCTCGGCTGCCATCCCCGACGTCTATAACACGAGTAGGGAGCGTTGTTAGGCCATGACCGCAAGCCCTGTGAGTCGTAATGCAATTCTGAAGCCAGGATTTAGCAACTTGAAAGGAACTCAATGACGCTGTTCCCTTTTCATAGTCGTCAATTGAGGGTGCATGCTTGATTGTGCTCTCTTTGTTTTTGTTAGCATCTCTACAAGGAGATAATAAGTTCTGTGCAAGACATGCGACGCAACTCACCATTAAGGTATCCGAACCCGAGCTCAGCCGCAAGGTCGCCGACAGTAATGAAGATTCTGTCAGGGCGATGTAGATGTAAAATGACCTCAGGGGTTTGTGAGAGTTGTAGGTACTTAGTGACCAGGAAAGAGACGCGAGAGCGGTGGTTTTTGACCAAATTCAGTGACTGCAGAAACACGCGACAGAGACGGCAACCTGATTTAGCGGAGGATGCTAGGTTCTCTAAAGAAGTATGGTGTCTGAAACAGTCTGCCGAGTTTTGGGCAGCGCCCTCACCCAAACAGCTACATGAGGGGTAAGCACTTGATGTCTGATATTGGAAGCATATGGAACAGAGGGCATCTTGGACGGGCTCGAGATTTATTTTTTGTGCGATAGAAGAAATTTTCTTGAAAAAATCACGGATCAGTTCATCTGAATTCAGTTGTTTCTTTCCGATAGGCCCGGTTGTTATGTATTGATCAATATTGCAAGTTGCAAGTACAGATACGAATAGCGGGTGACAGGATAGGGGTGGAAACCAGTCAGAATGTGATGCGGCATGTAAGAGAGCTTGGGCTGCTTCCTTCCGCTGGCCCTCGTCAAAATCTTCAGTTTCTTGAAGAAGCGAGAATGATGCCCCTAGTTCAAAAAGCGCATTCATGATGTTGACTTGACGGTCAATCAATGCGAGGTCGAGAGGCCGCCAACCTTGTAATGGTTTGTTAACATCAGCGCCAGCGCTGACCAGTATTTGTAACATTCGAACATCACCGTTTTTGAGGGCTTCATGGATAGGTAAAACAGTCACGTCGCTACCCGTCAGGTCGTCATGGTCCCCTATCTCATTGCCAGCAGATCTTCCTTGGCTCGGTGCGCTGACATTAGCACCATAGGCGAGTAGTAACTCAACACCTTCATAGTACTCAAGACGGGTTGCCTCTTGAAGCGGTGTGCGTCCGAGGGAATTGCAAAAGTTGACATCAGCCCCATGGTCAAGGAGATAGCGTATTCCATCTTGCTGTTTCGTGGCGATCATCCGATGCAGTGGAGTGTTCCAGTGTGGCCACCCATTGATATACCCGCGCAGTATTTCGAGTTCTCTCATCGACCACCTCGTGTCCGGCGATCCGCCATCCTTAAGAAATTGAATGATTCCAGCTAAGTCTTTTGGGCCCGCTGCACGGAACGACTCGTGGCGAGACATAACGCCAGGGAGTGAGTCTGCTTAACTTGACCTCAATACAGAACTAAACGAATTATCAGCATCACTTAGGAGGATGAACTAGCATAGCCACCAACAGAGGAAATGAGGAATAAGTGAGGAAATTCACTTGTCCTAATTAGGAAATTATGATCTGTGCGCGTCGTGAGGAGTTGGCTGACAAGGTATCCTCCTGATGGGCTGAGATCTACTGTACAGAATACGTAGACGATGCTTCAGACAAGGACACATACGCTATAAGACAGTAGTCCCCATGGTCCCTAGAATCACCGATGCATTCAAAAGCACAATGCCCATTCTGCGTGAAGGTTAACTTGGTCATCGCAGGCGGTTCCGAGTCGACCCTAGCAAATGCGGAGTCGGAATTGCTGACGGTGGGGACATTTGCACAGATCCGGCAAAGCCAAGACTGTGCTGTCTGCCAGTTCGTTATCGAGAAGCTAGGTGAGAACCCAGCGGCCGATGCTTACAAGGATGGGTGTCCGGTGGCATTCTGGCGTTGGATTCCTCCAAACGATCATCTGTATAGCTTTGGCCCTGTTGAGGGTGAGATGAATTGTCTGACGTGCGACCTGGATCACGACATTCTCACACTGGCCAATCTAGAGCTCGCCGATCTGGACCCCGACTGGATCGATCTGAACAGGGTGCGGGCCTGGGCGAAGGCTTGCGATAATGAGCATGCTGGTATATGTCATAGTCTAACAGGATGGGCGAGCGTTCCTCCTCCGTCTCTAGCACCACTGCTTCTCATCGACGTGATCTCCAAGTGTCTAGTAGAAATCCCTATCGACCAAGTTCCCAACATCCGATATGCTGCTTTAAGTTACGTATGGGGCCAGCTGACAGATATTCTCGAGACAACAAGAAGCAGTGAGCAAGGCCTACACCAGGAACATGCACTCACCTCACCATCCTGTGCAGCTCGGCTACCTGACACTGTGCGTGACGCTATTGAGCTGGTATGCCGCCTGGATATACCCTATCTCTGGGTAGATAGGTTGTGCATTGTCCAGGACGATCTTGATAGAAAGATGCCACAGTTGGAGCAGATGGGTGCTATATATGCAAATTCCTATCTAACACTAGTAGCTGCTGACGGGCATGATGCCAACTACGGTCTCCGAGGGTCATGCCCAGGAGTTACGAACCCTCGCTCGCTCAAATTTTCGCCCCTATCCTTCTCGTCGGCAAGTGAAAGCTTGATCGTTGAGCCTAACTTTGCCCCGAGGACTGGTCCAGGCGAATGGCATCGTCGGGGATGGACATTCCAAGAGCGAACGCTCTCTAACCGTAATCTAGTCTTCCACCAAGGCCGCGTTTTCTGGGAATGCCAAAATGCCGTATGGACAGAAGAACTAGCATACGGCCCCTCATTTCAACCCGTTCAAAGCGACAGGGAGCTTGCTCTAGTAGAGGGCGCGGGTCCCGTACGTCAAAGAACCCCACGAAATCAAGAGAAAAAGGCATCCGCTTATAGGATCACCCTTAATCGCTGGCCTGACATTCATGAGTACGAAATCCTCGTCAGGACGTACAGTGAACGACTCCTTTCATTTCCTAGTGACGGGTTGCGTGCCTTTACAGGTATCATGAACACGCTGTCTCGATCTTTCCCTGGTGGTATGTTTTACGGGCTGCCAGAGTACTTCTTTGACTATGCCATCATCTGGACACCTTACACGCCTATTCATCGCCGGCTCGTTAATGGGCGGCCTGATCCCGCATTCCCAAGCTGGTCGTGGGTCGGCTGGGCTGGCGGGGGCATCAACTTGAGCATTTCGCCTCCCATGCATCAACGTGTCAACGCAACGCGTCGTCTCATATCTTGGGATAATATTGAGATTCACCCGAGGATAAATTGGGTAAAGATTGATGTAGACACTGGTAGGAATCAATCAATCAACAATGGCTATCACGAGGCCGTGAAAATGAAGCATGCTAAATCGATACTATTGCCAGAAGGATGGTCAAGAATACCTCAAGTCGAAGACATGACAGAAGGATTTGTTCATAATGAACTCCCAGGAGATGTTTTCCTATGGCCACTGCAGATCCTGGAACAATCCTTTGATAAATCCGCAAGAACCTTTCAGCCGTACCTTAAGTTTCGGACTTCTCGTGCGTTTCTATTTGTTAGCACACGATTACAGCACGCATGGGACGAGAAGGTCTGGTCTGTAGGTGCTGACGCTGTAGTTACAAGAGTATCAAAATTTCTTCTTCGAGGCCATAACGGCGACTGGGCTGGAGTGTTAGAATCAAACGGAGCCGAGGAAAGCATTGCCGCAAGTCACGAAGCTTGGGAGTGTATAGTAGTTTCAGGGGGGGTAGCATGGAAAGACACGGATGACGAACAAACTAGCTTAGAGGAATGGGCTCAAGTTGATGATATTCGGTCGCTACCTAAATATGAGTTCTACAATGTCCTTTTTATCGAATGGGAGCAAGGCATTGCATACAGAAAGGCAGTTGGCAGGGTGTGGAAACAAGCTTGGGAGCGACTGGACACGTCGGATATCGATGTTATCTTGGGTTAAGACATGACTTCTACAAGGATCTATTAGCAGCTAGTAACGAAGCATTTTAAGCATCACCTTCCACAACAGCTTATTCTACGAGATTTCAACCATTAACTTGCGTGACTTTCACACTAAAGAGATAGCTGCACCCACACATACGTATATTCACGGTATACATGTCTGATATAAAGGACTAAAATTCTTAGAAGACAGAAATAACTAGGTATTTTACTTAACTAAACAGGCCGGCAATGATTGCTAGTGAGCTAGCAAAGTATTCATAAGATCTAGAAGCCGCTAATCCGACGAGATTTTATTTAATTAGTTCATAAGTTCGTCATCTGATGCCATGTTGAAATATAGTTATTACCAATCAACCGGATACCTCCCGCCTACATCAGTCTCAAAGGCAGGGTGCGTCCTTGGCGGGTGTGTTTTACGAAAGTCAGACTCCTTGATAACTTTGAATGTTTCGGGATCCTTGTCCTTGTTCACAAGGTCCGCCTTGTGAACGAAATTTGGTTCATACTCGAAGCCCCCCTTTTTCAGGCAGAATTCGAGGACGCTAGGGCGCCTATCCAGTAACCCTTTCATGACCAACATTCGAAGTAAAAATGGAACGTACTCTTCCCTCATATTGTTCACTATAGATTTAATGCCTTCCAGATCCCCCGCACTATATGCCTTGAAGACATGTTCAAAAGGGGTAGCATCTAAACTCAGTTAATTGTCTACTGAGGCAACTCACCCGTCATGGAGCTGACTTACCTTCAATGCGAACCATCTTCCTCGAACAGTCTAGCACTGAGTAGCCGAATGGATCTTGCCTCTGGAGAGTACGGATGCTCTCCTCTGACTCGTCGGGTTTATGGGAGGTTCCGGTTAGATGCGCGAATACATGACGATAGTATTCCTCGTCATTTATCTTTTCGTAATATTTTGCCGCGAACGCCTCCAAAAAGCACATCGAGGCAGGCAACTCATCGGCAGCTGCTATATCAGTCATAAATTTAGGAGTGAAAAGGCGTTTTAGTGGAGCCATTAGTGCAATGCTCAAGTATATATTTCCCCAGACGGCCGCCGGAATATTAACTCTTCACAAGCTACTGCTAGTATTTAATTTCTTATATAAATCCAAGCCGTATGAGTGGGGATGAGTGGTATGACGTCACTGCTTACATCTCTAAGCGAGAAGGGATTACCAACATACAACTTTTATTGTCGTTAAATCCAATAGGACTATCTGCAAAACACCAACAGTAACAGCACCGCCACCAACAGCAGGGACTGCGCCTCAACAAGGTGGCCAGTATTCAACACACCCTTAGACGATCTGTAACATTGTTAGGCAAACGGGAGCTGACAGGATGTGGCTCTTCGTGCTATAATAATCTACGCATTAATTTGAGCAAAATAAAAATAGATTGGATTATTATAAACTAGTAACTACTATCAACGTTGTTCAGGAGATCGTTCACACGGCAATGCAAGACATGCGCACAATATAATTTAGCCATCTGTATTTCATGTTTATGTTACCCCTCCATACATAACCTCCATACATAATCATCATGTATAACCTTGACTTTCAAAAAAANTGCCGTTCCCAGCCCCGTTTCTCTTAATACTCTCAACGTTGCTCCTTTTATTGTGGCTAGCTCACGCATTGCTTCAGCAAGAGGGTGCCAAGCTACAGAGACGGGTTGATTGCGATCCAATTTCAAAGTATACCACTGCTGTATGTCTCCGGGATGCGTTGGAACCGTAATATTGCTCTGTATCTAACTTGATTATATCCTAACTACAGTGGTTTATCCAAAACATTTGCAATGCCCCCACCAGTGGCGATGCCTGCCTCTTCTACACAAGCGGCCTCAGCAAACAGGCCATCGAGCTAGCACAGCATCCGGGCAACTATCTCGTTACCATCTGGGTATTCATACACAAAATCGATTTTATGGTGCATGGTAGGCTAATAGGTACAACTAAAATAGGAAATGTGGGATAAATCACTCTATATCCTTGACGATGTGGACAGCAACCCTATCCGTTGCATCGCAAGAGATCATGGACAACGACGCACCTATTTTGAGAACATGTCGCGCGCCATGGCAACACTGTGTAGCGGCCCAGATGCCTTTGTCATGGACCTTGACATACATAATGTCTTTCTGGGAAGTATCTGGGGCATGGTTGAGTTCCCGCAGCTGATGAGGGATGATAATCCTGTGCCCATGACGGTGAACCACATCGAGGCCACTAACGAGCTTGGTGATGACTCTGCCGGCTTCTGGGATCGGCCAGGAACGTCGATCAAGAGGAATGAGAATGTTGAACTTTCTCGTGTGGCAAGAGAGAGGCGGGCCCCATGTGGCGTTGGTGCGGATATTGCTGTACAAATTGATATCGGTGGAAGGTGGCCAGTTGAATGGCAGTTGGGTTACAAGCCAGCGTGGAGAGGAGGGAATCATACATGCATTCTTTGTCTTTGTCCTTATTCTCTTGCGCGCACTTGTATGTACTGTAAAACTACTGATGTTGCATTGGACTTTTTGCTTCGGACTCGGTTTGTACCTGTGTGCGCCGACACCAGGGTATTTTGCGCATATGCCTCTCGTGGTACTTCGTATCGTGTACGTTTGAGATTGTATTTCATAGATCTTTGCATTTATATAAAAATGGAAGGGATATCATTTATTTCATCCAAGGAAAAGAGGATAATAGCCTCACCACCGCCCGATCAACTGGTTCAACTATAAACAACAATCCAGCATCACCCATGCCATCTCTTACCAATCCTTTTGCTGCGTCTACCATCACCGTTGCACCTGCCACACCAACTGCTTCCATCCCGTCTCCCACATTAACCATTAGCATACCATTGGTTACATCCATTGCGTGCACAAATGATGGCCAGTGTACCAGAGTCTGTCCAACGAGCCAAGTAGACCGGTGCGAGATATACGGTCTCGGAGAACATGCTTATGGAACATGTAGTTGCGCCTCACCTAGCAGTCCATTACCAACGATTTCTTTTTGCAGCGAGGACGCACAATGTACGGGCGCATGTGCCCTTGGCCAGGCTGATCGGTGTGGGACATATGGTCTTGGAGAGCATGCCTATGGCAGGTGTACTTGCCAGCTGACATCTATAGATTCCAGGATGTCCGCGTCCACGATGTTGGCACCCTTGATACCGCTGCCTTCTTCATCGGCAGCCCCAGCGCCGCCCTCACAACCACCTCCACCACCTGCACTTGTTTGACTACCAACACAAGAATATATGCATAAGTATCAGTATATAATAACTTAGCAGGAGCTTGGTGTAGTGGTGCACGTCGCTTAAGCCGTTATACTATGTCGAGGGTACGGCGAAGGCCCTAGTTCGAATCTGGGAGCTTCCAATCTTTTTTTTTTCTCAAAATCTTTATTAACATCAGTACCTGATAACTATTAGTCTAGACGCAATAAATCATTTTTGTGGTTGCTGTTTGATTGATCGATGCAATCCTCCAAGGGATGCGAAAATGCGTCCTCACAACCACCAAAAACAACCAGCATCTCGACCCGGTTCATGCTCAAGCAACCACAACACTCGCTAGCACAACCACATAGGCAACAGTTACAACATCATCTATATTGACTAGCATAACTGCTGCAACTATATCTTCCATCCTTACTAGCCTAACCGCCATATCTTTATCTCCTACGAAAACGTTAATTCTAATAGCATCTAGAGGTCCGCCCGTTAGTCTAGTAGCTGGGCTTAGCGCCGGAATAAGAATGCTGATTCTAGCATCGTTAAGCTTATTTAACTGGAGGCGCCAATGGAAGTGCTTTGTGCCACAATGCGTATAGCTACACTAGGAGCCACCACAACACCAAAGGAGTAATCGTAAAGTGTAAAAAGCAGTGTGCCACAATCCTTGTAGCTACACGTAAACAAAAGGTATTCCTGTAGATAGGTAGTGTAGCATTTAATTAGAAGAGGTTTTAAAAGCCTCACGCAACAACACAAATCTTCACCTACCGTATACTGAAGGGTCCTGACACAGTGAACAAAGGAGGCATCCCTGTATATAGGTAGAGCAGCATTCAGAGAGGTTTTAGAAGCCTCGCGCAACAAAAGTATCCACCTACCGCATACCGAGGGGTCCCGACACCATAAGACCGCCGTAATTACAAAATGCGCATACACGCGACAACGTCGTACGTTTGAGCTGGCGTGCGGCATTGTCGCTGTTGGGGGGGATATGAACGCTCTGAATTAAAAA
>JAPESX010000749.1:0-14581 GCA_029590615.1 Nemania bipapillata | reverse complement strand
AGCTAATATATAAAGCTTATAATAGGTTTAATTTATTTAATAATTTTTTTAAGTTTTATAAAATTTATAGTTTTTTTTTTTTAGTTAAAAATTTAAGCTTTTTTATATTTAAAGTTTTTNAAGCTATTAGTCTATATATTTTAAATCCGTTAAGCCTGTTAAGCCTCCCTATAAAAGTTCTAGGTCTAGCTGACCTATCTTTCTGCTAATAGCTTTTATATAGGTAGGTAAAGTCTCAGTTAGCCGGCGCGTATCGCGGTAACCTATCATAAGTGGTTTTAGCCGTGTAACAGAATCTCACCGTTAGATCACAGAATTCGGGCCAATGTTTTGCCAACACGGGAATATAATTCTACAATTCTTCTTGGATAGCATATGCAGGCCCTTGTCGCCTGATTTATACTCACGAAGCTTTTTGAATTGGCCCCTAGATACTGTTTTAATGTTACAGTAGTTTTACTAACCAGTATCCATATTGACTAGGGTGGGGGGTAGTCGCTATAAGTGGGTAGACTAGCCACATGGCTATAAGATGTAGGCACTTCCCTACCTAGACTAGACGTTAATAATACTACTACTCATATGTACCTAAAGATCAGGTTCCCAAANGGCCTTTTTTTTCTTCATACGGAACTTCACACCTTGTTGTAAAGACCAGAGCACTCAATAATGCCCTATGTCTCTGCGATCCAAGGTAATTCGACTTGAATAAAGTGTTTCTTCTACCTATGAAGTAAAAGGCCCTTCCAGGTGCTTCGTTGTAATTAAGTATCATATCTAGAATGCAGCCCCCATTATTATAGAATTGCTGTTATTATAAAGTCATATACGCCTTTTATCCATTTGCTTTTTAAGTGGAAGTGTTTTTGTTAAANGAGGAAAAGAAAAGCAACGCGTGAAGTCCGATTTTGTTTAAATATCACGAGACATTAAATCAGATAATAACGTTAAATATTTAAAACTCTATGTAAGTTACCTGAGTTCTAGATTATTCCACTAGACGTAGCATAAGGATTGTTAGCCTTGAGACCTAGGTTATTAATTAAAATAATAAATAGTTGAAAAATATACATATTTTAAATCAGTAGAGCTACGGAGTAATTCAAATTTTGAAGTTCCAAGTTAGCGATATTGTGTAGATTGGACCGTGTACTTATTATCTAATTTGTTATAAGAAATATGTTGTCTTATTGACCGCCCTTTCTAGTTAGTCCAATACTTTATGTTCTTAATATGGTATAAGGTTGCAATCTTCACTGTGGTCAAACTTTGTCACCGCCCTAGTAGTCAACCTTTTACATTTCAGCTTTCTTAAATTTCTTGCTATTAACCCTACACCTCTTACCGTTTTCGAAACCACCTAGCTACAAGCCCACCAGATGAGAGCCCTGAGGAGAAGTCTGCTTGAGCCTCTATATGATGCTGGCAAACTCGTCGAGAATCACATACGTAGCGTGTTCGGCTTTGCCACGTCCACTTTGCTTGACCTATCTGACACAAGTACACTTGTCAGAAATTAGATGATTCGAGAATATTGAGGGCTGATACAGGACTTGGTTAGTATATCTATTTATAGTTAATTCTCCTAGGTGTCTAAGAGTTTAAGACCCCCCAGTTAGAGGAATGTTGGCCTATCTATACCTTATAGGAGCTTCTACCCGAGATGTTCCAAATGGGTAGCAATTGACTCCCCTTGTGACTCCTCTGAGGCCTCCTAGGAGCTCGCGAGGGCCTCCTGACTTACTTCCTCCAATAACTCACCTATCCTAATCGTACATTGACTTAATTTGATTGAAGGCTTGAATAAGGGGTCTTAGGAAGCTATAGTCTGCGGATTCTATATGTACGTGAGTCTGCAGCTGAATGGCTAGCGCTGTGACATTTTTCGCGTTATATATCGGTCAATTACTCGAACATACTGGATAATACATTTGGAGCCTGCTTAAATAAATGCTTTTCCGTGAGGGATTCCGCCCATTCATTAGCCTCTATGCTCCACTGTCTTTTTCTGGCGGTTACGGGGGGAGGGGAGGGTTTCAAAAATCGTCTATTCTGACACGAGACAAAAGCCAAAGCAATACAGCTATGTCTAGCATAGTACCCTCCAATCCTAGCACGGATATGACAACACCACAAGCTATGGTTAAGAAATACGCGGTATTGCAACTCCCAGAAATAAACATGAACGTCTCTAAATCAATAACTCTCGAAACTAGTATGGGTTACAGCAAAACTTCTTGGGAGTACTTAGACTTTAAATGAGCAAGTCAACAAGCAATGCATAAATATGACGGAGGCAGATATTAGGGAATTGTTGTGGCGCAAAGAGTATAAGGCTTTCAGGGGCCACGTCCGTGGCATCGAAAAGTGTTTCTAACGATTAACATAATCAATGCAGGTACAATATATAAAGGCTAACTGACTTTGGCGGTTTCTACAACTCACTAGGAGCCCCGCTAAGCCTGACACCAAGGTCTCGGAAGAGTACGCGGACGCTGTCAACAAACGTAAATTACTAATCTGGAGAAAACTGGTCCCAGGTACACTGGCTTTAAGCCTCTGGATATGAGAGTACTAATAGCAGATGACGCCCTCCTGGGAGAACAGTTAGACATAATCGTCAAGGATTTCAGAGCCATGGCTAGGGGAATTAGGATCCGAGAATTCCACTCGTAACGAGCCTTCGAAAGGTATACATCTGTGGTAGCTTAGGAACTACGAAGTTAAGATGCCGGTGATGGTAAAAGCAAGTTCGCCTACGATGCGGTAGAAACTTTAATGTTTTTGGCACGTAATATGATAAAACATGGGCTTCTTGCCAAGGTTAGATCTATTTATAATAGTTAATAGAATAAGGTACTAGGTCTGGGGCCTCCTAGAAAGCATTGAGGCGTATGCGCCTTTCTCTGACTTGAGAATGGCTTGATTATCAAAACATTCTAGGCTGTTTGCTTGTTTGTGCCAAGAGGTGTGTAAGGTGTTGATCACACCCCGTGCAGAGAGGAGAACGAAACGATTCATATGGTTTGGTATCTTAGGGATATATCGCCACAGCTACGACAGCACATGCGTAGAGATCTAGCAGGGAGAGTCATGTATGAAAGATCGAGGGCGGTAATCTGGGACTCGATATTTCAGACGCCCCTAGTTATTCGGCGTCATAGTATGGGCGAATTAGAGGTTATTAGTGTGCGTGCTGGCGGTTATGAGGAGATCGAGATTAAGTCAGCAACACCAATATGCTACCAAGGGCACTAAATGCCGTCAGGTGAAGTAAGTTTATCTATGAGCGGCTCCAAAAGTATAGAGTTGAAGAATGACTTGGAGTGTATGTCTTCACGGTACCCTATGCGGTGCAATAATGATTTTGAGCTATACTTATGTAGATAATATGGGACTTGCAAAAATAATATTAACTCAGCTAATAACTCTCTTTAGGGACTAGCTAGGCCCTTAACTATACCCAAAAGGCCCCTTGGGCTCTAGACTATACAATATGATATAATACTATGGACCCTTTCGTAGTTGACTTAGTGCTATATGATTTATTTCTTTCACTACCTTCCTACACCTAGGTCAACTCTCTAGGTTAACAAATCTATAAACCCTTCTTGGCGGCTCGAGTTATGCTCTACTAAGTAATATGAAATAAAGTTACGGTTAAAAGCTAATTAGCTAATAGAATCTTACATAACTAATAGGAAGTCATAAGCACTCCTCATTTAGCAGAGGAAAGAAAAGGGCCAAGACTTCTGCACCCCGCGCCCCGGATATCTAAACCGGTAACTCCGAAACGGCTGTATTTCCGTTAATCCGCGGGTCGTTAAACTACGCCACCGCGTCTTTGCAGTTATAATCACCCTATAAACTCGTTAAATATAGCACGTTGAATCGTTAAGACGGAAAAAAACTACAGTATCCCTGAATAGTATATTGTTTATTCAGACTGCCCAAACGGGCAGTTGCTTTTTAATTTACCTTCGATAATACCAATAAATCATTGGTTGCTACACTGGCAGCTAAACTGCCAACCCTGAGATAGGCCGTTGACTACTACGTATAAAAACGGTTATGGTTTTGAACACTGGCTGCTATAGACCACCTTCCCTAAAGATATAGTAGTAGTAGTAAGCGAAGCAGGAAAGGTGCTCTATGTAGATGAACTTGCAGGTTGGTGTCACACCGAGGCACATACGAAACAGGCGTGTAATTGATAGAAGCGGTAGAGGTTAGGCCGCCGGGTATTACGAGGTGTGGGACGATTTGTTGGAGTGACAGGTATGGATAGTTCTGTATCCGGGGTATGGCTTGGCCAAGGGCTTATCAACATTTAAATCCGTGAGAACCGAATCTGCGATACCCGGAGAATCTCTTCTCTGAACACCAAATGATCAGAAATAGATCCTTTCAACAATATACTCACTCTTGGATCCCCCAATCCATAATTAGCCATGGGTCAACAAGGAGCCACTACTAACAACGCCGCTACTGAGACGACGACCTCCTTCCCATGGAGCAAGTCCAACCTCCCCAAGCAATTATTCATCAACAATGAGGTGGGGTATCGTGACGACATAGAAAATTGATCTAAGCTAACAAAACGTCAGTATGTGGAAGCGAAGAACCACAAGAAACTAGAAGTCCGCAACCCGAAAGACGAGTCTCTCTTGGCCGACGATGTAGCGATCGCTGGAGAGGAGGATGTTGACGCTGCGGTGGATGCTGCTGAGGCAGCATTCCCCGCATGGAAGAAGACCAGTGCGACCCAAAGGAGAAATCTCTTACTAAAGCTTGCAGACTTGATTGATGAGCACAGTGTCACCATCGCCGAATTAACACGATTGAGCCTAGGAGCGCCATTTGCGTCATTCGGTGGCGTTGAGATCAAGGGGGCCGCGGAGGCATACCGGTACTTCGCCGGTTGGTGTGATAAGTTTGCCGGTGAATCATTCCCGCAAGAGGACGGATTCTTGAAGATCGTTCGGAATGAGCCCTTGGGTGTCACAGCGGGGATTGTCCCAGTAAGGAAGCTCAAGCTTATCTTCATCCTATCATTCAAATGGAAAAAGAAGAAAACGACGTCGGAGTCGGATTCGGCGTCGGATCTTCCTTGGCACTTGCTGACCGAGAACACGTTAGTGGAACGGACCGGTGGCCACCGCGGCTATGAAATCGGCTCCCGCGCTTGCCACGGGCAACTGCTTTATTCTTAAGTCGTCCGAGAAGACGCCCTTCTCTGCACTCGCATTGGGTACCCTTATCAAGGAGGCGGGATTCCCGCCGGGTGTGTTCCAGGTCCTATCGGGCGACGGATCGACTGGGGCCCTCTTGGCAAGCCACATGAAGGTACGGAAGATCAGCTTCACCGGCTCCACGGCCACAGGCCGCAAAATACAGGAGATGGCGGCAAAGAGCAACCTCAAGCGTATCACGCTTGAACTAGGTGGCAAGAGCCCTGCCGTCGTGTTTGACGATGCAAACCTCCAAAATGCCGTCTTCTGGTGTATCAATGCCCTCTGTGCAAATTCCGGCCAGGTCTGTTGCGCCGCGACGAGAGTGTACGTCCAAGAGGGGATCTATGACAAGTTTGTGGAAGGATATAAGAAAGGGATGCAGGAACGCGCCAAGACGGTTGGCGACCCGGACGCGGCCGAAACCCAGATGGGCCCGCTGGTGGACAAGCTGCAGTTCGACAGAGTTTCGGGCTTTCTTGAAAGGGGACGAAGTCAAGGCACGCTGTTGTTGGGTGGTTCCCGGGTCGGCGATCAGGTCAGTGCTGAGACCGAGATTAGGATTTCACGACATGCTGACTCTGCTCCTGGTGTAGGGTTATTTCATCGAGCCGACTGTCTTTACCGATGTGCCTGAGGACGCCGAAATCTGCAAGAAAGAGATTTTCGGCCCTGTCGCCATCCTGAACAAGTTCAAGACCGAAGAGGAGATCATCGCCAAGGCCAACGACACCGACTACGGACTCATGGCTGGCGTGTTTACGCAGGATATCAATAAGGCGCTGCGAGTCTCCTCTGAGCTCGACAGCGGTATGGTGGGTATTAACTGCATCAGTCTGGCGTTCCTAACAGTACCCTTTGGCGGTACCAAGCAAAGCGGAACGGGACGCGAGAACGCGATCCACGTGCTGCGGATGTTCACGGAGCCCAAGACTGTCTTAGTTAACATGACATACTAAGGGGCATAGCACGCACGGTTGGAAAATGTGAGACTGTTAGTCGTGGGTTACCATCCGAGAGAACTCAACAAGAAATGAAATAAGTTTGTTACCGTGAAATGAAGTTGTGGATTTGTGATGTCGTAGTGTCCATATAGACTAGAAGTAACTACCCTAACCCAGGGCTACAGCCGTGAGCTTGGCATGCCTAGCACCCGCCTGGGCTGCTGTAATAGATACCTAGAATGCTACCAAGTTCCAACACGGCCGCTATAGCTAATAGTTTCGCGCCCCTTTATTTCGCACGGGCCATAGATATAAATAGGGTGGTCGTCGCTTACTGAAGAATTGTTCTGCATAATAATAAAAGGTGATAGGATTCAGAGATGTAATCCACCGTCTAGCTTTTCGCGCTCAATTTTTATTGATTTTCTCTGCTTCCAAGCTCATTTCGAAGCAGTGGTTGTGACATTGCTAGTCTTTTGTGACAAGGGCTTGGCCGTGTGACATTTTTACTGATTTTACAATACCAAACTCTACCTTCACTCATGACCCTTTTACAGTAAACGACCTATGTTCAGAAGGAATTATCTGGATCTTGTTTACCATATGGAGTATCTATCTCACTATTAGTTTACCTCATTCTCTTGTTTAGCATGTTCAGTTGAGCAAATGATCTACTGAATACTTGCCTATCTATTGACAGTCTACCGTGAGTGTACTCGTACTGTACAGACTATGTAGGCTATAAATAGCTTACGCTAGCCCAAGAAAGATGAGTAATAAGAAAGCCGCCACACGCTATGGATGCGGCATCTACTGGTAGACCTATCCAAAATTATCACAGACCACGCCTAAAGCTCTCCCTACAAAGATTTACAGTATCACATGTATTCATTTTGGTCTTAAGTTCTCGTGGTAATTAAGAGGGGGACTTGCGGGCCAAGACTTAGGCGCCATAGATTCGAGGTGTAGGCCATGATGTCTTCGGTGAGTAAACATTAGTGTGCTTCATATCCCCAGGTATTGAATCCCGCTTACGCTAGCGGCTGGCCTGATTCGCCATGCTGCATTCAGCTGGAAGTGCGGTGTGTGGGGGCGGAGATCTGAAAAGAAGGCGAGGGTTGTTGTAATCGAGCAAGAGCCCAAAGCAAAGCTTCCCAATTCTCATCCAACACAAGGGTTCTACTGACGTTGATTCAAACCCCTCGATGAGGGTCTTCAAATATCAGCCTCTAATTGTTGCGGACCGGCAGATCCGACTGCTAGACCTCCAGCCAGGGCCAGGCCGCGTTAAGTGTCGTCTTCGACATGTACAACTCGCAAATGCCCAAGATCAATACGAGACGCTGTCGTATTGTTGGGGGAAAAACACGGATCGGCGCGTCAAAATCCTAGTTGATGGCAAGGATTTCAGCATCGCGCCAAATCTCTATGCGGCTTTATTGCGCTTACGACCTCCCAATGGCGATCCCCCTAGAACGTTGTGGATAGACGCTATATGCATCAACCAAAGCGATAACCCCGAGAAAAACACCCAGATACCCCTTATGGGGGATATTTATAGCTTATGTCGGCGTGTTGTTATATGGATAGGCGAGCATGATGCCTTGACGGATCACGCTTTTACGGCCGTTAGATTTATGGCCTCGAAATCAGAGAGCGGCGAAAAGTTTAACTACTATGACTGGAGACAAGTCCAACGAAGTGAGCAGCCTGATGCTCAGCAGAGCGAGCCGCGCTTCGGGTGGAATCTGGATAGCATATTATCTGGTGCGGCATTCAACGCTTTATTCTCTCGACCTTGGTTTCAAAGAGTATGGGTGATACAGGAAGCCGTCTTACCACCTGATGCAATTGTCGTCTGTGGCCAATTCCAAATTGACTGGCAGTTGATCGCAAAGGCGCAGGGAATATCCAAGACAAATTTTGAGGTCAATAATTACTTAGGTACGATTCTGCGATTTCAAGATTGGCCTGGGGGTCTCACCAACGATATCTTCTGCCGCTTGATAATGGCCTCACATCAGAACGCTACAAACCCAAGAGACAAGATATATGGGCTCTTGGGCCTCGAGGATTTGCACGATGATAAGGCCCTAGTCGAGGTCGATTAGTATGAAACTCTCATGGTCTCTCTCATATTTTTCTCTTTCGGTTCGCCAAGTCACAATAACCCAAACGATCGTGTTGTTGATTAATTAGTAACACTAACATAATGCCAATTAGTGACGCAGATGTTGACGCAATCTTTGCCAACTTTACAAGGAAGTATCTGGAGCGGACGGGAAATACACAAGTGCTTGCCATCTGTAGGGCCTGCAAAAGAAACAATTCATCACAGGCAATTTATCCATCATGGGCTATCGATCCAACATTCGACGGTAAAAACGAACCTCTACCTCATGATCTCATGAGTTGGGGTTTTGCGGAGTGGAAAGCATATCCACACGGGTTTAGCGCAGGCGGCAAAATTTCATCCAGTCTATCCCCAGATGGAGATCTGCTGAGAATCGAAGGTTTCGAGTTCGACTCTGTGATAGCATGCACTCGCGTTAATACCCCGGGCGTAGCGCGATATAGGGAGACGGACGTATCATTAGGAGGTCCTATTTGGAGAAGTGCCGCTTCCTTTCTTGCAATCTACTTGAGAGGGGGCTTTTCGTCTTGGAAAAGCGCTCTTAGCTTTTGCGAATTTTATATTGACGCCAAGAAAATCATACAAGAGGCCGGCTTTGGTGAAACCTATCGTCCTACTGGCCAGGCTACACTCGATGCATTCTGGCAAGTCATTCGCGGGCGAAACCTCCCAATAGACCACCCCGATTCGGAAGCCAGCTCGAGAAAGCAATTTCAAGACTTTGACGATATGCTCAACCGGGTAGCACCAATTCTATCTATCCCATTAATCACACGGGAGATTCTGGGGAACCCTGCATGCATGCAATTATTTCCTCTCATCAATATTACAAAGCACAGGCGGTTCTTCATCACAAAGAAAGGATACATGGGTCTTGGTCCACGAGAGACCGCAGTCGACGACGCCGTCGTTATATTGCAGGGACACCCAGCCCCTATTTTGGCCAGACGAGCCCAGGGGGAGCACTGGAAAGTGGTTGGCGATAGTTATATTCGCGGCATCATGGAGGGCGAAGAATTCACCCAGAATGCTTGTGGGCCTCTATTGTTCGAGTAGCATGCTGGACATGATTTTACATATCTTTCGCACACAGTATAAAAGGCTTGTTAAGTTACTATTTACGTCACCTTAATAATAAGTCAATACATTGATCTGCCAGCATTTGATGAGAACGGTAGTTGTACTGGACTTGGGAATTACATTCCATTAATAAATGGCTATATCTTCAAAGGGTCTCATGCTTCCAGGAAGAGGAAGCCAGTCTTATATACACGGAATGTTTCGGATTACCCCTCACTAAATGAATCCGTATGACAATGAGCGATGCCCCAAGCTACCGTTTGCTTAGAGGAGCTGGCATTTATGACATCACAAGGTAAGTATTAATCAGTCATAAGATACTCAGTATAATAAAAAAAGATTTATAGTAATCATACACACACTGCTCTGTAGGTATGAATCCTTCAACATTTCAGGAGACTTCTTGAATTAGCGCGGAAACAATAACTTCAGCTGGCGTCTGGTTAAACTGTTGAACTAAAAGTATGTAGTTGTGTGAGTAACGCTATTGTAGCTAATGTACAAGGTAACTGCCAACAAAGAAGGACAAAGGAACTCTGTCAAGCATTCCATATAAACAGAAAAAGAACTATAGCATTATTTCAACAGAATCTAGGGATATGAAACAAGGTTCCAATCGCTCTAGCTATAAGAGTCAAAAAGATTCTAGCTTCCTCATTCTGCTGGCCCCTGAGAAACAAAGGAATACCAGTATAACATGCCTACCACTCACAAATGTATGTGTTGCAACAAAAATGGATTCTGCAGTAAACACCAAGCTAGGTGCACAGTCCATCCTAAAGTCTTCTATTACCGGTCTGACAGCAATGGCTACCCACAACGATGCAAGCTTTGTGCTAACGCTGAAAATAGTACCAGTACTAATGATGAAAATAGCATCAGTACTTAGAGGAAAACGCAGTGTAGACACCATGGGCCTGCAGGACATTGGCGAGGTCCACAAGGCTAAGCTGATTGCCACCGGAGGCTACAACTCAATCTGGCTTGTGAAGTTACATAATCCTTTGCATATCAAGAGTACCCTAGTGAGCCAGTTTATAGTCCGTCTGCCATCTGATGATGCTTTAGTACCAGATCAGATAAATAATGAAGTTGCCTTCAAAGCCTTTGTTGCCGCAAACCTCCCCCACATTCCCGTGCCAAAGGTCTACTTCTATCACGCCACTAGCCAGCCGCAGACCTCCTTTATTGTCGAAGAATACATCGATTGCCCCCCTCTTAGCGCGACATGGATGTCTCTCACCCCCTGTCAAAAGAACAACATGGCCCAGAAGCTAGCTGCGATCCTTGTTGATCTCGCAGAGGTTCGATTCGATCTGATTGGAGGCTTAAATCCTGCTGACTTCTCTTCAGCTCCTACTGTGGAGGGGTGTAAGATTTTCAAGGGGCGTGGCAAGTTCCATCGGAATGATTGTTATCCCATTGGGCCATACAAGTCTACCAAGGAATATATCCTAAGTTGCTACGATCGAGAAATCTACTATTACACCAACGCAGCACAAGATATCGACCTAGATCTCTTCGTCGACGTCACCGCCCAGGCTTTCGTAGAAGATTTGAAGAAAAAGCGGGCATCTCTCGCGGAATCCCACATAGCCGATGAGCCATTTGTCCTGGTCCACGGAGACTTCCACGGGAGGAATATCCTAGCCCAGGGCGATCAAATCACTGCCGTAATCGACTGGGAGTTTGCTGGTTCATACCCCCTCAGCGAAACCTTGTCTGGTGGCGATGTTGACGTCGTGGAAGCTGATAGTGAGGAGCTAGACGAGGAAAATACAGTATGGGGACGGAAGATCCGACGATTCATTCAGGATGAAGTCGTGAAAAGAAAGTGGGACCAGAGCCAGATTAGCCTACTGATGGGAGATGGCAGCCTGACGCTCGGAGAGGCTCGAGTGGAAATGATACCTTAGAGTTGATCCGTGTGGGGGGATTTTACGAGGGGGGCGGAGTGATATATCAGTTCGTATATTCTGGGCTCTATGGTTTGTATACTTCGGCAAATATTCTCTACTCATTTAGATTCGTATAGGCTAATGGTGTTTATTTATTAGATTTAAATAATCATTTTGAAAATAAGTTTGTCCCGAGCATTTCTAATGTAAACTAGGGAATGAAACCCTACCTTTTGTTAGTATTGGTATTCTTTCTTAAGGAAGTAATATTTAATAAACTGTTCTACTGCTCAGGCATGATCGTCACCAGGCTGTCCTGGGACGTAATTCTGTTATTGGAAGAGAAGGCCTCGCTAGTGGGCTATCTACATACCCCCTTTTACGTCGCTATGGGAGTATTATTTAGCTGAAGTACTCGACGTTGGAGCCAAAATGCCATTGACAAGTCAGACACCTAGAGATATATCTATCGCTCTATTCCTAGATTTTGCAACTTCTAAGCTCACTGACGAGCTAGATGTATCAACATTGTTTCGTGAAATTTCCACCACTTCTATTGCAATACTTCGCCCCAGTACAGAATTATAATGCGCTGTGTCGAAGTAACAGATGGGAAGTATTGTCAAGAATTGTCAAGGCGTTTTCATACACTTTCCCTTCAATTCTGTCGAATCAAAGCACTTCATACTCAATCTCTATAGTCGCTCCCCGCGTCTTGTTGACCCAAGCTTGTTCCTACCAAACGTTAGCAGCACGCATAACAATACTGATCGCTGCTCATCAGAACGCACCTCTGCCCTCGCCCATAAGACAATTACATCATTCGGTCTGAGTAGCTCTAAGAAACCCTCACCGTCACCCATCGCTCGCGGATCGCCAACCTCGGTCGGAACACCTGCAACCCAATCCACCTTGTAGTGCCTATATTCATGACTGGCCGTAACATTATTATGCACTCTCCAGACAACAGCACCGTTATCCTCAACCATATCCCATCCCTGGCCCTCAAGGTGATCCCGCGCCTCCGGCGGAGTACGGAAATTTCTCACATCAGGACCTGTGAGGGCAGCAACCGAGGCAGCTTGTGATCGTGGTCTCAGAATACTGGCCTCATACCACGTATGGCTGTTGAAGTAGGTTCCTTCGCCTCCGTTATCAGCCCAGCCCTGGTCCGCGCCTTTCATCTGGAAAGTAATGGACATTGCCCTCGCAATGCTGTGCGAGACAGGCAGAGTGGTCGCTGCCAAGTAAAGCTCCGCAACGCTGGCGTCGGGACCTGGCCGCCAGAACTGGTCGGCTCTGTAAATCGCCTCCGACATGTTCGCACTTGATATGCGCGGATGATAGGATGCGAGTGAGATAATCATGAGGGCTATTTCCATGGGAAGTGTGTGGTTCCCAACGCCCAACCCCGTAAGCACGCGCCTAACCTCGATGACATCATCCACTGTCGGATTGAAGCCCGTCTTCGTGAACAGCAATGGTTCATCGTTTGGGGGCGGTATAGCTGCGGCGAGGAGAGGGTCCGCCATTTAGCTGTCCTCACACCTAAGATAGACGAAAGCACGGAGACGGACTTTACGTCTGCTATGACAGCGACAACAACGATAACGATGGCTTGGACAACAATACTTGCGAAACAGGACAACGCTAAGCGACGCTGGCGCTGGTGCGTCAACCCCCTCCAACTCCACTCCCCACGTGGCTACTTGTAAGGATCGGAGTCAAACTATAGAAGCCCCCACTACTGGTGCCGATGTCAACCACACCATTCTTCGGGTCCTTAATACGAGCAAATTGCTCGTCAAGAGAAGTATATGTGAATAGATTTAGGTACAGCTAAGAGACCATCTTGCGTAGTATAATAGTAGGTAGGCAGTAGGTACTCGCTAAAGTAGAAGTATAAGCGTCAACTAAATATCACAAGGGTTTACAATGCCTTTTGCGGCGCATATTGCAATGCAGCTCTACCTAACTACTCCCGAAGATTTTAACTTGTAAGAAGAAACCATTATCTAGGTATATTGTTTTAGCCCCTAGCGTGTTAGGGAGCTTAACTACCTGATGCGTAGTAGTGTTTCTTAGCGGGAGCACTAGCTATGTTCCGGTAGTGAAGCCGTGCTGTTCAACACTCGCACCAAGTTATTGAAATGCATACTTAAATTTTAGCCTGTTTAAGAAGAGAATAATTATGTGTAGGCAAGTTTACATATCATCCAAGAGACTCTCAGCCGACTCTAAGCGAGTCTCGACCGAGCCCAACCGAGCCTCAATAGACACCAACCTAGTCTCAATCGAATCCAAGCGAGCTGTAATGTTAGCCTCGAGAGTATCAATGCGTGTGTTCATGTCGTGGCGTAGGTTCTCTAGGCCCTGTAAGGTCGCATTCCACTCTCGAATAGCGATGAGGTCTGTGCAATGTCCAACCTCAACTGACATGTTTCGACTCGAGGCCTGAAAGTTAGATGGTAGCTATTTGGCCCGGTGTTGATAGAGGCTTTAGAAGAAAGAGGATTGGGTGAGATTATTGATGTTGTAGTATTACGGATTTCGGTTTTTAAAAACTACGTCTTATTTTCTACCAAACATCGATTTCGTATAGAATTCAGCCCGGTAAGGACTTGGCTCTTCCAACATTGCTGATATAATCCCTCCTCCCCGCCCCTCAGGCGCCTCCAGCAGCAAATGTGCCTCATCAATTTCTGGTACACAAGGTGAACACAAAACCCAATCTATTTAGATGCGTTTACTCAGTTCGTTAGGTAAAAGTTCCTTGTGCCAAATTCCTCGGCGACTCCATTCGTACCAACCCAACTGGTGATAAAAAAATACCAATAGGCGTCGCCTTCCCAGCCATTGATGAGCTCGGGCTTCACCTTATAGCTCAATGCATTTGTCGGTGCGTCGTCTAGATGATGGGAAAGAAAACCAAATTAGCAAGGCCTGAGTTTTACGACTGGAAGATATTCCCGTTTGTACTCACCATCTAACTCGACCACCGTAGACACTTCGTAAATTGGTTGCTTATTTCCAAAGAGATCGGTATAATAGCCGGTTGGGGTATTGTTGTAGGCCGCGAGCGACAGGGTGAACGTAGCCGGCGTGTAGTCATGTCCAACATAGGGGTTGAAGTACCCCTTTTCCCATGTCAAGGTGATATCTTCCGAGGTCACAAATGTAGGAAGAGGGTTGTCGTATTGCTCGAGCGGCCACACTTGATCAGCTACGGCAAAGGTCGCGAGGAAGGCAGGGATGATGGCAAGGAACTTCATTGTGAAGGTGGCTCAAGTAGGC
>JAPESX010000748.1:0-14585 GCA_029590615.1 Nemania bipapillata | reverse complement strand
GGAGGCATAAGAAGGTGTGCTCTGGGTATCGTTAGGATTAGGCGCGAAGAGCTGATAGCCAGGCGAAGGACTGGAAAGCCAGGCGGGGGTATAGGCTTTTATCTTTGGCATTTCGAAGGATAGAACGAAGTGAGGCGGACTAGCGGCGTTAGTTCAGACAGAGTGCATATTTGGTTGGCTATGGTGGTTTGTGGAAAATCCCAAAGTGCAGAAGCTTCAGACCGGCTTCCAGGCACAAGAAAGAAGATGTTGAAGATGAGAGACGGGTATTTCTTAGTGCTGGCTGTAGTTGTAGGAGCTCCCTAGCTTCAGGGCCTACCGCCTGCTGTAGCTCGCCCGTGGTCTAGAATTTTTGGTAAATAAAAAGCGGATCTCTGGGGGCACCTGCGTTAGCGCGAGCTCTGAACAAACGCGTCCTAACGCGATACTTGATAAGTATGGTAGGTAGCCTAGGTAACTTGTAGGTCTCTACAGAATACAACAAATAAAAGTGGAACCCACCTCACTTCAGCCTTCCTGTCGTCATCTGCAGCACCATCTCGGCCTTTTTTTTCTACGTTGTTCATATCGGGATTTCAGGTTACATACAAGCATTTCTCTTAAATAACCAACAGCTGAGGTCAGGGTTTTCATTTCTGGCGAGAAAGGCGTCTACTCAATATGCGTTCCGGTATCCGATCCACCGTTGACCGGTTGGATGCACCTAGTGCCTACTACCATAGTCGAGTAAGTGAGCTCTCACTTCACACATCTCGTGCATATACCAGCTCATCCTAAGATCTACAATTAGCTGACTAGAATATGTAGAATAAAAGAAAGCGCAATGACCATGGGCGTGATGGGAAAGACGGTAGAGATGGCGATACGGATATGGCCGACACCAAACCAGAGGAGCCCCCTGAGGATCCTTTAAAGAATGCCACTACACTCTACGTCGGTAACCTGTCAGTATAAATTCCTTCTACGTATCTAATTTTTTTTTCTTTTTACCCTAAGTGACCCTGGATAGCTACATGGCTCGAATGGTTAAAGAAAAACATAGCGTTGAAGGAGAAAGCAGCAGCATATCAACGCAATGATGCTAACTAAGATATGTGCAGATCGTTTTACACAACAGAGGAGCAGGTATATGAGCTCTTTTCTAAATGTGGCGAGATCAAACGCCTTGTCATGGGGCTCGATAGATACCAGAAGACGCCATGCGGCTTCTGCTTCGTAGAGTACTATACGCACCAAGATGCGCTTGATTGCATGAAGTACATTGGCGGCACGAAGCTGGATGAACGTATCATCCGTACTGACCTGGATCCGGGCTTTGAGGAGGGTCGCCAGTATGGCCGCGGGAAGTCAGGTGGGCAGGTGCGCGACGAGTATCGCGACGACTTCGACGAAGGCAGAGGTGGCCTAGGCAGGGCTATCCAGTCAGAGAGGATGCGTGATTCCGAAAGGAATCGCGAGAAAGATAGCCACCATGAAGAGGATTACGGGCGACTTCGATAATAACGACGTATAAAACATAGAGGGAATTATTATGGCTCCATTTACTAGTGGGACCTATACATGTACACTACGCATGCATGTCTCCTTAATGAGAGAGACAACTGCTCACAGCACTACGGCATAAACTTAGGTGTTCTCTCTATCAATATGGCTGGTCGTTTCTATCGCGTTACATACAAGCTATGTAGTTCGCGTCATGAATTGAAGCCCGTTCCCATTAAATTTGTACAGTATTGTACACATAATCGACTCGGTTCAAGTAGGGTGGGCTATATCTTTCCTTAGACTAGCTGTTGTAGTTATCCATCATGCATTTCGGTCGCCCATCTTCGTTGGAGCCGATTTGGTTCGTTTCGCAAACCCAATCCAATGTAAAATATAGCTCTAGTAACCTGGCGGGTTTAATCGTTGTGACACTCTCGTCCATTTAGGTAACTCTGAAGGAGAGAGAGAATAGCAGGTCAGCACAGTCCCCCTTCTATGGCAAAACCAAGTCTCTGAAGAGACTAATTACTAGTAGAAACCTACTGTGTATGCCCTTCCTATATCGCTTCTCTTTCCGGTCGAACATGGTGTATTTGTCTTTAGGCAGCATCTCCGCCTCGGTAGGCATGGTTGCCTTCCACACATCGAGGGCTTTGAGTGTTTCGCCCTTTTTTGCCAACGCCTGATCAATCGTCGCTACCACCGCATCAACAGCCCGCAGGCGCTCTCGTTGTCTCGCCTTTTGGAATCGTGAAAGCCGCCAGGGAGTCTTCCTATCAATTTTCAGCCCCAAGTTAGTAAAATAGGATAATATCGCAAGTTATCGTATGATGCTCAACCAGCTGCAACAGCTCATATACTCCAATTCTTGTGTCTATACTAACACTACTGTGTGATAATAATCTTTACGCACCATAATAGACCGCCTGATAGGGCGTTCGTTGCTCTAAAGGCACCGAACATTGTGATGTGAGGGTGTCGTCGGCTCTTGGGAGCAATGTCGTTCGTTCAATTGGATACAATTACCCACCCTGAAGATGGAAAAGTTTCGGGAATGCGCCGGCGAACTAGCTCCACATTAAGCTTAGGTACAATATACCTATCTTGGATGCGGGTTTGGTTAAGGGTCCACTATTATTTAGTATAGGTAGGCTACTTTACATGATCTTTTGGGGGGGTCTTATCGTAACGCTTAGCTTCAACAGCTGCATTTCTCCCTGAGGAGCGCAATCAACCAGTCCGAAACTGAGGAATAAGCTCTTCACAAATGATCAACAAGCATACCAGAGCAGCTCCTTGTTGCCAAGCCAGAAGCCATAAAATACTACAACATCGGGACGAAGCGAGATAGAATACCTTCTTGGTCGGAGATACCAGGACCGCTCGAACCAACATGTCCTACTACTTCGTCATAGTCGGGACGCAAGACAACCCGCTCTTCGAGTACGAGTTCGGGACATCGAAGGCAGGCGGCGACGGCCAGGCGCGATTCCCCGAGCAGGCCCAGCACATGAACCAGTTCATCGTGCATAGCAGCTTAGACATCGTAGAGGAGGTTCAATGGGGGACTGGACAGATGTATGTAGATGTGCTACACTCCCACCTCTCAGGCACTTTTAGACTGACTTTATACACTCCTTCTAGGTATCTCAAGTGCATTGACCGATTTTTTAACAATTACGTATCCTGTTTCCTGACGGGTGGCAACGTGAAGTTCATGCTCCTACATCAACCGCCTTCCTCCTCCATGTCCTCTACTGCCAACCCTCGATCTTCCACCTCCACTATTGCCACGAACCCAACGAGTCCGCAGACTGAAGAGGCAGTGCGTGCCTTTATGCTCGAGGTTTATGAATCTTGGGTTAAAGCCATTATGAGTCCTTTCTATCGTGTCAACATGGAGGTTCGTAGCCCTGTCTTCCGTCAACGCGTCGCCGCTGCAGGGCGCAAGTACTTATAATACCTGCCGCCACTCGTCAGATTTACGGGTATTGAATAAATGTGGGTGTATTTGTTAACCAACGAGTGGATTACCCGGAAGGCTTTTCCTGCCAACTGTGGTCCCGTGATGCCACTCGGATATGGCATGTCGATATTTGGGCTGGCAGGCGTTTGGAGTTGGCGAGTCCTAGATTCAAGATACCGATGTTCAGGGCACAAGCGATAGCATACTATGTCACAAAACTAAAATTCAAGGCTAAACGATAGTGTTCATTATCGCAATGCACAAGGCATGCATAAATTCATTCGTGTTGTGCACTATAGGCTACCTTCTTTCAGACGCCTTCCTTCATGGGCAATCAATTCATCTCGAAGACCAGAGCAAACCCATACCCACCAACGCCTATAATCACAAATGTTGTGTATCATGCAGAACCGTGTGCTGAATATCGAAACCAATAAACCCCAGCGTCTAAGGACGCGCTTTACGCCTCTTCCAAGCAAACTACCTACACCTCGTTGTAGATAGGTACAGACGGAAAAGCTGCCAAGATGCTGAATGTTGGGTAGACCCGCTAGGCAGCTTAACCACCGAAACCGTAGAGGGTACGTCCCTGTCGCTTGAGAGCATAAACAACGTCGAGAGACGTGACTGTCTTGCGCTTGGCGTGCTCGGTGTATGTGACTGCGTCGCGGATGACGCCTTCGAGGAAGGACTTGAGGACACCACGGGTCTCTTCGTAAATCACTAGAGTAATAGGTTAGCACGACAGGATATAGAATATGACGTGGTCGGCATAGGCAACATACTAGCTGAGATACGCTTGACACCACCACGACGAGCGAGACGCCGGATAGCAGGCTTGGTGATACCCTGGATGTTGTCACGAAGAATCTTTCGGTGACGCTTCGCACCTCCCTTTCCGAGACCTTTTCCGCCCTTGCCGCCTATGACACGTTAGTTATAAATGCACGCATGGTACTTAGAGATAATATGCAAAGTCTGATGGGGTAGATGGTGGTATGCTTTGCGGTGTGGAATCTATACGCGACGCGTAGCAGTAGCGCGCAAGGTTTATCACCGGTACCCCACTACTACTATGCCCAGGTGACGATGTATCGTCTACAAAGACACCACTAATTCAATAGCGACGTGGCATCAGGGGAAGTAAGAGAATAAAGTGAACTTACGTCCAGTCATCTTGAATGTGGTTAATGCCGAATGTTTAGTAGTGATGAAAATGGATGTTGTTGATGATCAAAGCTGATCTGTATTGTTGTTGTGGATGATGATTATGTATGTGATGCACGGGTTTGGAGAGGAAATGGAAGAGGGAAAGAGGAGAAAGAGAGGAAAAGTCAGAGGTGGGGGAGACAAATTTAAAGGGTTATTGTAGGGGGNTAGTTGCTGATTGTACCTATTTACGTTGGTAGTTGCCTCAGAAATTAGTATGGCCATTTGGGCCAATCAGAAAATTCGGGTCAATTCCCGATTCTTGAATTCAAAAGAGGGCCTGATTGCGCTTAAGAACGCGCGCTGTTTCCCTACGTGTTTTGGCTGCGTTTTTGGAACTGATTTTATTAAGCCACAGTTCCAGCTAGTCCCGATAGGTCTGACCCGCAGGAACATGGTCTGTGCACTTGCCCAGAGTGTCCAATCAAATATCAGCTTCAAAACTCTAAATAAAGTATCGACCTCGTTATGTAGATAAACTAGGTATCTATTTGGTATAGACATTAGACTACATTGTTTATTGTGAGCCAATTTAAGAGAGTGTTTCGGATAGTAGCTGAGGGTGCTTATCTCTTTTTCCCTTTTAGTTGGCATAATACCCTTATTATTGGAACATTTTTATGTATAGATAGATTAATAACAAGAACCATATGCCCAAATCTTGTATCAAATACAGTATACCTAGTACCAAGGTATCTTGGAAATTTTACAGATGTAGAAACAACCGCCATGTTGGACTCAACACACATACTACCGGTAACAACAATATTGACAACATGAATAATTTTGGTCATAGTTCTTGGATTGTATGATGTCCCCGTTAGATGACCGTGAAGAGGCTGCCTGTACCGTACACTTTTCCGCAATGCATACCCTGGTTGTATCACAGTAACACCCATCTCCAGATGGTAGATAGCCTTCCATGGATGCATGATCATGCCCTTAACGCCCATCCCAATGCAAAGACTCATGAACTGCGCCAGATACCTGCCTAGACTCCTAACGCTAGCACCTCAACCTTTCCTGGGTAGTTCCACTCCAAATAGCAAGCCACGCATTTCCCGAACCAACACTAGAACATACCAGCTCATGTACCCAGCTCATGTACACATCGAATCATAATGTAGTGTTTCATGCACTTCGGTGAATGCATGAATAATCATCATGATTTATGTCATGTCATTATGGAATCGTCGAAACTATCGTCGTCCTCGAGGCTTTCGATGGCCTCTTTGATCTGCTGACTTGCCTAATTTCTAAAATTAGCATGAAAACGAAGTGGGACTAGCTTTTGACTAACCTTTGGGTCTAGGTTCAGTGCAATTGTGAAGTGCCTGACCGCAGAACCCTTGTCATTCAAGACTTTGTATAATTTTCCGAGCAAGAAGTGAACAGTAGCCTCGTCCGGTGCTAAAGTCTTGAGAATTTCGAGCTCTTTGTGAGCTGCATCGAGTTGGTTCAAAGCAAGCAGAGCTCTTGCTTTCTTGTATCGAGTCTGAGCAGCCTGCGGTGCGAGCTCTGTGGCTTTGCTGAAATATTGTAATGCCTGGACAATTTGCCGTTGTTTTTCCAGGACATTCCCGATACAGCAGATCAAGACAGCATTGGTAGGGTTGATAATAGAAGCAGAATGGAAGTGCGTGTACGCCTTGTCATAGTTGCCAAGCCTTTCATAAACCCGACCGATACCATAGTAGGCGTTATAATGGCGACGATCTGCTGATATTGCCAATCGATATGCTGTGAGAGCCTTCTCGTATTCTTCATTGGAAACATGTTCATGCCCCTGTAAAGTGAATGCATAAGCAAATTTAGGGTTGAGTTGAGTAGCTCGTTTGAAGCACTTCAAGGCCTGTTCATGATCCCCAGCAAGCGACCATGCATTACCTAGAGCACACCATGCTTGTGGAGAGTGCCAAGATGAATCTACTAACTCGTGAGCAAGAAAGGACAAGTCTGTCTCTTTCTTGAGGAACCAGAGGATTGTAGAGTAAACTTCCATATCCTCGAGGCGAGTAGGTGCAAGTGATCGCAGAGTTCTATAATACTTCTCCGCCTCAGCATATGATGCCTGCTCGTAATATGCTCGGCCAAGCTGAGACAGCACCCAAGGGGTATTTTGATGTACACGTGGCAACGACGCGTAGGCAGCCACAGCATCCGTGGATCTATACTGGGAGAGAGCCAAGTATCCAGAGCCAAATTTCTTTAGCAAGTCAACCAGGCACTTCAATGCCTCTTCAATCTTAACCACGTCGGGTTCCATAGATTTAATAACCGGGGGTTGCGAAGGTATTTCCTTGACCCTAGATATGTCGGCTTGATCTATGTCCATGCCGTTTTCTTCTAGAGGTTTCCTGTTACCGCTGACAGCTCTACCAACCCCAGCACCGCTAGAAGTCGGCCGTATGATCCGGGAGATCGGCGGCCTAGCCTTTTTTAACTCTCTTGTCGGCACAGCACCAACAGTGGTAGCCACGGAGTTCGCCTTCGCTTTCGCAGCCCTAACTTTGTTTATTCTATCGCTTCTTCTTTGCGGCGCGCCAGGTTCCTCAGATTGCTGCCTAGGCTGGACAGGGTGGCCGGAAACTGTCCTCTTTCGTTCGATGCCCGATGTGACAGCAGTAGAAGTTCTAAGAATTGGGGGGTTTGAATCCGAAGGATGCTCATCTTGCCCTTTCTGACTTCTTTTTCCAGTTAACCGGTATCCCACTTTAGGGGCCGGATCTACCAACCCGGGATCTGGAAGCTGCGTATTCCTCAGTCTTCTAATAGGAGCCTGAGGTGGTTCAGAGGCCAGGCCTATCCTTGAAAAGGGTGTATCAAGATTTGCCATTGTGGGTGATTCTACTGGGTCGTGAATAGGCTCAGGTGCGGCTGCCATCCTAGAACGAGGAGCATAGATTTTTGACATAAGGTCGTTTTCTCCAGAACCCGCACTTAGAAAGTTGTTCCCCAGCACCAGTTCGTTCGGAGGCCCTGGACGCTGCGAGTCAAAAGGATCTGTGGTATCTGCAGATCGAATAGACCCCTTTTTAGTTAGCGGGTCCAAGGGATTTACTGCGCCGTTGTCCTTTTGTTCCACCAGTATCCCAGGTGGCTGATCAAAATTCAGCCCATCTATTAGGGCATCATTTAGCTTAAATATATTTTGCGTTCGTACGTTCACACCCATATCACACAGGGCTACAAATGCATCCCACATGAATGGATTTGCTCTCACTGCCTCCTCAAAATTCAGGATTGCCTTCTTCTTGTCATCGTATGCCTTGTACAGTTTCCCAAGCAAACAATACACGCTGGCAGCATCTGGGTTGGGGGCTCTTGCTGTTGCCGAATGCTTTCCAAAGCTTGACTTATGAAGCCACAGAGCCCTCGATTTCTCGAGCATGGTAATGCCATCCTTGTACCTCTCGATCAAAAGACAGCTCTGGGCAAATATGTATGCGCAGTTGAGGTGGAGGCCACGATAGTTTGCGGCCTTGCTAATATCATAGGCCGATCGATAGTCGCCCAATCGAAAATGACAGAGTGCGAGCAGATATGCAGATTCACCTGAGCGATGATCATGTGCAAATAGTCTTTCCGAGAAGAAAAGGGCGTTGTCATAAGAGTGATTATCGAGGTGATAATGAACCGTCTGCCTCAGCTGGGCCGTGATAGCAGTGCTCGAAGGTGGCATGGTGGAAGTCGGGTCAGTGAATTCTGGGTAGTGTGATATTATAGTTGATAGCCATGCGGTCGCCCCGCGCTCCCGCCAGCTCTATGCCTAGCGGAGGCAGGAACTTAGGATCGATAGTCGGCAGTTGGGAGTCGGTGGTTGGTGGTCTGCGTCTGCGTCTGCGCTCGCTGGGATGGATGCTTTGCCGACTTGCAAAGGTGCTGTGCACGGCGGCTGGGCCCCTCTAAAAAGGCCAACTCCGGAGTATAGAGAACGATAATTATTATGATTAAGGCAAACTGACTAGCCACAGCGCTAGTTTCGAGGGATTTCGTCGAGGCGTGTCGGGATTTTTGGACGAGCGGCAGGAGAAACGGGTATGTGGTTAAGCAGGTCTCGACGGTCTTGAACTGGCATGTCTGGTGTGAAAGTGCTGCTGAGCGAGGAGGCGTGATGGGCCGAAAGAAATGGATGGAATATATTATGACGGATCTATTACAAAGACTGGACAGAACGTAGTGCTCCTTCGAAGATGTTGCGGCTCCCTGGCTCAAAGAATGCCCTCGAATAATATGAAGAGAACCACGAAGGGGGTGGCTTGGTGGGATGAACAACAACAACAACACAGGGCTGGAGGCACTTGCCAGTTAATCCAGCTTCTGCTGAGGTACGGTCACGATTTTGGCATGTTGTGGTGGAGTGACGCTGACAGGGGGCTATGGATTGATTGATTGGCTACGCACGACTGCAGCTGGTCTGGCATAGCAACAACAACAGCGCTAAACGAGTGGGTACCTACCTACGTACATCGGTACACTTATGTGTATACTTACCTAGCCTAAGCCTTAAGGGATGTAAAGAATAAGGTATACATACTTTATACATATGCAGTAGAGCCTGGCCGAGTTCTAGGAAATGTTAACACATACACAACCAAGAATATATAATTATAATCTTCAAGTGCCTATGCAACGAGGTATATTCTAGCCTACCTAAGGTAATTTCTATCTATTTAGCCACTTATAAAATGATCTACCTCATTATGTAGGCGTACGTAGGTATTGAAACAGTGTAACTGCAGCTAAAATACAAGATAAATACAGGTAGGTACCTAACTACCTAATGATAGGTACCAAGACCGCTACAACTTGTGGGGGTAATGAGCATCGACAAGACGAAGCAGGACAACCCACAACCTGATTACGGCAAAATCGTTTCGATATAATACCTACCTATCAAACTCACCAAGGCCAACAGAAATACTGCAGACTATGTAGTGAATCCAACTGCCATTCTACAGTCCCATTCCCATTGAAAATATTTTATACAATTAAGTTACAACCCAAATCGCTCTATCCGACACTATCACTGTGCCCCTCTTCTACTTAAAGATCCCGCCACTGTCCACGTATACAGGTTGGATACAGCTGAGGAAACTTATATCCTTCGAGCCTCGCGGATCTCCGTGTCTCCTAGTCAAATAACCGCCTATCTAGAGAGGATAGCTCCATAGAAATTTTGACCAGCCTGGGACTGATACCCCCAACGTCGCGTTGAAGGCCGCCCAGGTTGGACTCGTTGCACAAAGAATATCAAGGCGGTTGATCACTAAAGAAAACAAGAGACGGACGGAAGCCAGACCACAATGGCTCAGAAAGCGCGCAAGGACCAGGCGAAGGCTAACGCGGCCGCACTGAGAAACCTCCACATTGGTACCCTCATTGTCAACACTCTATTCGTTCTCTTTAGCCTGCTATTTAAACGCAGGTCTCTCTTGCTCTATGTTATCCTCTCGATCCCCGCCTTCATTTGCGAATTCATCTTAGAATCGACTGGCCGTCCCAGGTACGACCCGTCAACCAACTCTCTTAAATCCGCTGGACAGGATCTATCTGCCTCTGGTCTTACCGAATACATGTTTGATGTTATCTGGGTCACCTGGGCATCTGTAATCCTAGTCACGTTCTTCGGAAACTGGTGCTGGCTTCTGTGGTCGGTTGTGCCGGCATATGGCGCGTTTAAGGGATTCAGTCTACTCGGGGCAGCCCGCGGTATGGCAGGGATGCAGCAACAGGCACAACAGCAACAAACCGGTGGCGCTCAAATTACCGGGAATCGGAAGCAGAGGCGAGCCGCCTAGGATTCTATTTGAAACAGTCTTGTTCTGAGCTCGGGAACTAGAGTTGAGCTAGGTACTCTCAAAATGCTGTAAGACCTCCGTATCTAGAAGGGGATTGGGAATTCCATCTTTAGAATATATGAAATTGTAAGAATGACTCGGTTTCCGAGTCTTATACTCTTGAGTATAATTGATGTATGGGGCTTGCATTGAAATAAGAACTCCCATGTCTTAGAGAGCGAAGTGTTAGCCCCCCAGCCGCACTCATAGACGCACGTAATTATGTGTTATAATTCCATATCTACTCACCATTATTGCATCTATTCATGCGTCGAATGACACACGTATCTTCTACCACCACGTGTCTGCCACGACTTATATATAATTCCTCCACGTCTTCTTCGCTGATCAAGGCGAATCCGAACTTGCCCCGAACACTCCATTATCCTAAACAAGACTCAAGCCATCACATACACTAAGATGGGTGACCTACCAATCAAGCCGACAGCGGAGGAATCACCGTTCCCTCTGACCGAAGTCGACAAATGGGTTTTATCTCTGACTGATGAAGAGTTTCACTACCACGACTGGGAGGACTTGAAGAAAATTATTGGTATGACGGAACATGATTCGTGATATTTGAATAGGTATCATGTTCAGCGACTTACACACATGCACTAGGTGAAAATAATCTATCGGTTCTCAAACGGAAACCATCTGATCTGCGGCGATACATGGCGTGGACTGCCGAGACCAATACAAGTTATGGGTCTATGACCAACTATCTTCTGATCCATCGCTTGCCTAAGGCGTGGGGATCACCTCCGTTTACACCAGCTTCCTCGGTGCCATTCGATCATCAATCGGACTATTCAGTCCTCATTAACGATTGGCCATACGGTCTGACGCCAGATATCACCCATATTGTTGTATGGTCAAGGACAATTATCGATACGAACCCGGAGACTGGTGACATGACCGTGGAAAGTCGCCAGATTATCTCAAACTTTGTCAAACGGTTTTTTGTTGACAAACTCGGTCCAGAAGGAGAAGCTAAAGTTCTATGGTTCAAGAATTGGGTTGCACTACAGAGCGTTCGGGCTCTAGAACATATTCATATAATGGTAAAAGACGCCAGCCAGGAACTCTTAGAGGAATGGACACGGGGACTAGATGCCCAAAAGGTAATAACTGAGCAGAGGCGAGGGGAGTTTTAGACTCTTGAATGCACTCCTCCGTCGAAGGTCCGGTTTCAAGTCCGGTACATGGGTATTCGATTTATAGGTTGGGTACCTAGGTATCTACATATTCCGTATAGCCTAGGTATTTATTCCTCTCCGGGGGGACTTTGCTATCGATATGCATTTAGATAAATAGATAGATGGATAGATAGATCTGTTTTCTACACCTACGATTCTGCTGGAAACCAATCGGCGACTAATGGCCCCATTGATCAATCAGCCCACTGTTCAATATCCTTCGGTGGTAACCGCTCTTGGCTTGGGTCCCTTGACCGGCAGTCTTGTTAGGTATTGACCGAGCTTGAAAGTGATAGGCAGTCCCGCAACTCCACGTCTTTCCCACCAGTTAACTCTGCCTTGGGTTCCCAATTCTCGAGCGAGACACACAACCTTCTTAATTGTGCTGACACTGCTTGTGTGGCCCTAGTCTCACCAGTTCGCCATTGTTCGTCCCCCGAGTTGCGTGTCTCACCATGGCGGACACACCTTTGACAGCGAAGAAATATGTCGATGGCATCTACATCCCCGCCGGCCTTCTGGTCTTCGGCACTTTTATAGTTAAGAAGGAATGGACTCCTTACGCGGCCTTACTCGCCATTCTACTAAGTGTCTGGAAGTTCAACAACTCCCGTACGTTATATATTGTTTCTTTTTTTTTGCGTCTTTTCACTGTTCTCGTGCTGACTCTCCTTGTTCTGCAGAGCCCAAGAAGGTTCTAAAGCCCGATGCATTCCAAGAGTTCGAGCTCAAGGAAAAGACTATCATTTCCCATAATGTCGCCATGTCAGTTATTAGCTGGGCCACAACACTTGTCATCCCCTTCACGCATACTAACTGTCCCTAGCTACCGATTCAAGCTTCCTACGGCAACTGCTATCCTCGGTCTCCCAATTGGCCAGCATATTTCTATCGGCGCCAACATTGAGCAGCCCGATGGCACAACCAAGGAAATTGTTCGCTCGTACACTCCGATTTCCGGCGACCACCAGCCAGGCTATTTCGACCTCCTCGTCAAATCCTACCCAACCGGCAATATTTCCAAACACCTGGCCTCTTTGGCAGTTGGACAGGCCATCAAGGTCCGAGGCCCCAAGGGCGCTTTCGTTTATACCCCCAACATGGTTCGCCATTTTGGAATGGTCGCTGGAGGTACAGGCATCACCCCTATGCTGCAGGTCGTTCGGGCTATCATCCGAGGTCGGCCCACTGGTGACAAAACCCAGGTAGACCTCATCTTTGCCAATGTCTCACCCCAGGATATACTCTTGAAGGAGGATCTTGATCAGTTAGCCAAGGAAGATTCAGGATTCAGAGTTCACTATGTTCTTGACAAGCCTCCTGAGGGATGGACCGGTGGTGTTGGATACGTTACCGCAGACATGGTGACCGTAAGTACTCATCAGTTTCGTAGAGTTGCACACCACACACTAACGTGACATATAGAAATGGTTACCAAAGGCTGCCCCAGACGTCAAGATCCTACTTTGTGGCCCACCCCCGATGATTAGCGGGCTCAAGAAGGCAACCGAGAGCCTCGGCTTTCAGAAGGCTCGCCCAGTAAGCAAACTGGAGGACCAGGTGTTTGCATTCTAACTTGACTTTTTTGTCAAATTTCGAATCTACACTCGATCTAATGATGTGCACTGTTATTATCCCGGTCCACAATCAGCCAACAAGAAATAGTCATGCATAAATCAAAGACGGCAGCCCGCAACCTAGAGTGTATTATGAAGCGCTCGTCCGCCAATCCTCCCCAACCCTCCAAAAGCCTACAAAATTCCGAGGAGTTTTGATGAAAAGCCCGTCCGGGGAGAACAATAGAGTTTCAAGGACTAGACTGGGCCGTTCGAGATTTCAACAGCTACGAAGACAGGGAAACCCAAAGGTCACTTCTATGATATGTATCTACACTAGTATATGGGGCGCATTCTGCTTTCTGGAGACAGAGTTAAAGTTATGAATGTCCTGAATATGGAGTGAATGCGAAGTAATATCACCCTCCGTAGTTCAATCTCGCGGTGTGTTATGATTTACATTCACATACTGGAAAAGCCAAAAATAATGTCTAACCCAGGTCGCCTTTAGCACCAAAGTATTCTAAATATTCGTGGTCGCTAGCGAATCATCGATGCGCTAAAATCGGTACTAGTTCACAGGGGATCTAGAGAGACCCTTCAATGAAGCAGCATGGTCTTAAGGTTCTAAAGTGCTTCTAGTTTGCGTTTTGCTATGGACTTATCTCGAACATTAGGTAAGTGTTTAGGATTGTATGATGGCATTTATTAGTCAGAATACCATACGTGTATGAAATAATATGGTCCATGCCTCTAAAAAAATGCTAGTTTATATATTACAGTGTAAAAAGTTATTGGACTGGAGAGTATTACATAGTCTCATAGAAGACCCAGCGGTTATAGACGCAATAAAAAATTATCCTGCAGCCACAGCCATAACAAAATGTAGGCAATTTCTTTTCGTCTATAAGATTATGATATTTCTTTATAGGACTTTATGTTGTAGGGAACTTTGGGTTGTATGCTGCCTTGCACCGCCTTCTTTCTCTCATGCAACGGCGATGACTGCTTTTCATAGGAAGGTATTCTAGACCGATTCATCCGAGACCTCAGCACAAATATACACGTATACGTGGGGAGTTTCACCGCCACCAACATGGTAGGCGAACACAACGATTGGAAAGTACAGGATATAAGTAGGTTGTCATACGCACATGACTTCTAAGGAGCCAGGGTTAGCATGCTATTCTCCGACTTGCCCGATTTAAACAAGTCGAAGCCTAGATCTGGCATTGAATGGTGTCAGGTAAACGGCCGACTTCGGAAACCGATGCTAAGCACAGATTGAAGGATTCATCGCATATCAATAACCTACCTCCCTAACTACAGA
>JAPESX010000747.1:0-14585 GCA_029590615.1 Nemania bipapillata | reverse complement strand
GGGACGAACGAGTAGCAACACGAGCTTTAAATCACGGCATCTATACGCAGTTTCCCACGGGCATGGATAGGAAAGGGGAGAGTCGGTGCTTATTCGCTTAATACGCCGACAAGAATCGAGACTTAGATGGAACGACACGCTTGGCAAGCAGTATTAACATGCGAGCTTGTCGTAGCACACGAACACCGAAACGTCCCGGTAAGTGTACGATAGTCCTACGAGACTGGAATCACATATTTCCCACTGCTAGGCGAAAGGCATTGGAAACAAAACACCTCATCAGCAACGCAAAGCTGAATGCGGAGAGGCGGACATGCATTTTCTCTGTAAACTATATGTTCGAAAAGCACGGCGTTTAGGCATGAATGGGACCACAAGGATTGGCGTTTGCATTTAATATGCTGCGTCAATACAGCATTACGATTTGACCAGATAGGTCACATCACACACTATGTCACCGCTGTAGAGTATTCCCCTGGGCGCCGAATTGGCCAATAGAATGAATATAAGCCAGATGCTTATTGCATTTGATACAGAATGTGTCCATGATAAAGTTACATGAAAGAACCTAAAAAGTGATCGATCGTATTTGCCAATTTCTCACATGAATTGGCATCGGGAGTCTAGCTATATTAGAGCTGAACGAAGATAGACGAGACGTAAGACCCTGCTCACAGAACTCAGTCGTATCTTATCGTGCTGCTCTAGCGTCGAAACGTCAAAGTCATCAACCTCATGGCTATGGTAAGGGACAGCAGAGGGGAAAACGCCCTGGGGATAAATCAACGGAACCTAGTATCAAGGAGAAAAGCATGAATTTCAGGTAAAACGTAAGCAAGCAGGCCTGCTATTGATATCCACTTCTGTATGTAGTAGCTTGTTTAGAATCCCATTCGCGCGACGCCTAAAAGAGCAAAAAGAGAGAAATCTTTCCATCCTAAACCCCGAGCAATGCGTATCTCGTCATTTTTCTGCCCTATCATTTCATTTCTAACCGTTGGGAACTTAAAATGCTACAAATCAATCCAACTCCTACGTTATTGAGATCCTGTGTGGTGAGCAATCCTCATAAGAATCGTGAAAGAAAAATGGCAGAATCATCATGTGAAAAGTCATGGGGGATGTTGCGTGTAGTCTAGCTAGTCTCGTGGCTCATGTGCATCGTGAAAGAGTAAAAGGTAAATAAGGTGTAAATTTCATTGCCACAATGCAATTGCGGGTTGTGAAGGTAATAGGATCATATTGTGTCTAGTCCATTGACCGGAGCACAGGGGTAGAGGGGTCGGACCTAGATTTCCCGATCGTAGGCCTGCGAATGTCGGTGGCTAGGTATGTAAGCCTGCGAGCTACTCTGGTACGATGGGCCACTATAGCTCTTCCTCTTAATGACATCCCCAACACCGTCTCTGACCTCGCGAGGGCCGCTGATCTTCTGTCGTAGGGCATCTGTTCGCTTCTGGCGTCGATGCTCACTTAGACGGCGTTGTAGGTTCTGTGGCTTGTACTGCTCTAATTTCTCCTGCCAACCAGGGAAAATACGTCGTCCACGGTCATCGACTCTTTTCTCTGTGCCCCAAAGACGTCGGTTGAAATCTTCAGGCGCTGTCGATGGCCGCTCGTCGCCACTCTCTCGCAAATGCAAACCATTCCACCGAACGCTACCGAGGCTAAGTCGGTGTGGCATTACCCGTAGGTTGCCACTGGGCGTTCGCTTGATCGTGCGACGCTCTGGGCTGCGATGATCGGTAGCGATGTAATGGTCTGCGTCTTCGATGGGCAGAATAGCAAACGTGCGTTTCATTCGCTCACTTAGGCTTCTTCTTAGGCGAAGCGAACGGTCGTCGAATGCTGAATAATGATCGCCCTCGCGCGGGTCTTCTAGCTGATCATAGACAAAGTCATCAACATTATCCTGATCGAGAGAAGGACGCCAGTGTGGATGTAGCCTAGATATATCGGTTGGTGGATTATCGGCTCGTCGATGTCGGCGAGATATCGCCTTCTTCTCAAGTTCTGGGTTCTCAGCTGTATCTCTGCGAATGGACTTAGAGAGAGAGAGGGTCCGTGCAATGAAGCCTGCTTTCCGAGGGATGGCATTGTCTGACGGTTTGCGAATACTTAATGCTCGACGGACGAGGGATGGTCGTTTTTGAGAATCCTCGAAGAAGTTTCCCAGCATTTTGTCTTTTTCTCCTACGGGCGTCAGACCGGATGGTGTGGCCGGAATGAATTTGATTGCGGGTGGTTCTGGGGGGGCACGCGGGTTTCTAAGAGGGGAATCGACATCATCCATCGAGAGCTGGGGTTGGGGAGGTGTTACAGGTCCGCCATCCGGCCCGCTAGCGGTAATTTTTGGATTACTGGCGATGTCACCCACAACATCTGGGGGCTGCGTCTCAGAGGAACTTTTTAGTCGACTATCGTTTGTAATATTGACGGGTTTCGACATGTGGTGAATCATCAAGACAGATTTGTTTTGGTGGGGATAAATGTTCACCGCCATTGCCTCTACAATATCAGCTGCTGAATGTGTCCCGTTTGTCTCGACAGATACCTGGGAGAAGGGTGTGTTGTGCGCTGTGAGCCGTTTGCCAAAGAAGGGGTCCCCGTTGGAGTCAACTAGCGATTTTTGATTAGAGGTCTCACTCCTGTGTGACTCAATGAAGGCAGTCGGGTACGGCTGTTTCTGATCTAGTCGAGTGCTCGTATTCTCGGTCGAAGGAGCTTGTTCCGCCGTGGCTTGTGGTGGCTGGATCATATTCTGCTCAATCAGGGCGTTATGCGCCTTCAAGCTCTCAGCAGTCAAAGACCCGGCTCGTGATCCAGCGCGGGACGTGTTTCGGCTAGTTGGAGCGGATAGCGACGACCTCCTCCTCGGCACGATAGGGGGATAATCCATGGTTAACTGGTCGGTCGGAAATGATTCATAGGTTACCGACATGGACCTGCCCCTCCTTGGTGGCTTGTCTAGAGAGGCAGATAGTTCCTTTGCCGCAGAAAAATTCGACCGAGACACGGAACCTATGCTGTTGCTTCTCTTGGAACGGTGGCTGTTTGTTGATCGCAATGAAGGCGGCCCCGAAGATTTCGACTTGAGAGATTCCTTGCGGCCGGGGATGACAACAACCGGCACACCGCCATTTTTCCATACTTCACGCCGTGCCTTTCTACTTGCTATAGAATTCGTGGTGCCTGTAGATGCCATACTGTCGGTTCGAGAGGTGGGAGGTTTTCGAGGAACTCTGGGCCGTCTAATGTCTTCAACCTGACGGACGGAAGTAGAAGTAGAGCTTGGGGGAGATAGTTCTGAGCTAGAATCCCTAAGTGCGGTATGCTTCCTCACATGCCGAAGTGTCTTTAGCCTTTGTTGGGGAACGTCGACCAAGATCGCCTCGACGACCGTAGAAACCGTGGACTTGGATGACATTCCGGAAGAGCGTCTAAGGTCGGTGCTGATCGAGGATTCTGAAGTTGACGCCGTCCAACGTTGCCTAGCTTTGGTCGGAAACTCTGAGGGAACTTGTTGCGGCGAGGACACGACATGTATGCTCTCGTGCAGGGATATAGATCGCAAAGCCTTTGTTGCATTAGTTGGCGTGACCGTAACGTCCTCGATGACTTCTACTTGGCCATTCGTTCTGGGGTGGCCTCGGCGTTTTCGCACAATCACATTCCTACTGAGATTGTCGTCCCATTCTTGTTCAACCTCGCTATTGGACGCCCACTCTCCATCAAATGTGAAAAACTCTTGCTTTATCCTCGGAGTTAGATCATCATCCAACTCCACTCCTAAACCTAACCCCACATCCTGTAATTTTCCCGGCTTTGACTCAGTTCGTCGGCCCGCAGCGTTTCGTGATGCTCCAGAAGAAAGAACAATCGGTCTAGGCGTAGACTTCTCCTCGTCAGAAAAACTAGGGCTTTCTCGTGCTGTTTTAAACGACTCAGTCCGTGAATCAGCTGTTGCCTTTGAAGGGATCCGATCCGAGAGAGCAGGACGAAAGGCCTTGGGGCGACGCCCGACCTGGGGAGGTGTCACGTCGGGTGTAGGTGGACTTTTCTGCAGGGTTGGCGTGCCAGGAACAGGCGTCACGGACCCCACTGCAACCACGCTTGGTGCTGAATTATCAGGGGGCGAGGGGCTTGAAGTTAAGATTGGATGGCTACCAGAGGATGTCCTCGAGTGAGCAGGTGGCGTAGGTGGTAAATCCGGGCCGATGACTCGGGGGTCCGAGAAGTCTTGTGAAATTCTCGGTGGGGTTACGGGATCTATCTTTAGGCTCGAGGTCGTTATATAATCGTTCCAGAGATCCCGGGATGTAAGTGAGCCCTTACTCGCAGTAGCGACAGCAGCTTTGTCAGTTCTGGGACGAGGGAGTACCTTGTGTTTCTTGAATGATCGTTGGCTCTGCTTAGCAAGAGTGTGCTGCTCATATGGAGGGTCGAAATAGAGCGGCGTTGCTATCGTTGTCGTCGCCGCGGGTGCTGCAACGGCATCGGAGGCCACGCGCATCTCTTGATAGGTATAACGTATTTGCGTATTGCAATGGATAACAAATCTACACCGAGTCACAGAAGTCCATACTCGAGCATGTGGGTATCGTCCTTCGGGGGAATAAGAAACGGATATCCGGTCGAAAGCGATACGAGGACACGACGCTAAGAGCAAAAGAGAGCTTGTGATTTGGTTTTCCCACCCTGGCGCCGAAGCGGTGCTACCCAGAGAAATGCAAAAAGACCGAGTGATGTAATCAAAGATGGTAGGCAGGTAGTTAGTCAACGGCGGACCAGAGCAGATCCTAGGCTAACCCAAAAACCACGTCGAAGACAAGTTGTTTAGAAATCCGCAACACATGGCGTAAAACGCATCGTCTTCGCTGTTGCTGTTGCTGGTATTGGTGTTGATGCTGTAGATTGGATAGGTAGCTATTTTCGTCGGACTAGAAAAGAGTAATTATGGACGTGCGAGCATGTACGTATACAGCGCTCTACAGGCAATGCGACTATGTACGGTGCTGTCGTGTCGAGTCGAGTCGAGTCAAGTCGAGTGACTTATCGTAAATGGGGAGGCCGAGCAAGACGAGGACGGAGGCGGTAAGTTGAGAGGAAACGATATGGAAACACATAACCTCTCGGCCTGACAGCTAGATGAGGTGTGCCTGGGAGAAAATGTGGCAGGGTGAGGTAGGTCAAAATAACGGGAGTGTGGCTTCTTTTTTCGAAGCTCGCTCCAGATGGTAGACAGGATAGGACAGGACAGGCACGGTGCAGGTGAGTAAGTGGGCAAGGAAGTGGGCTGGATGGCTGGACTGCTGCTAGACCGGATGGATTGGATGGATGGCTGGTTGACCTGGGCGGACCGGACGGGGCTAGTGCGCTGCGCTGATGCTCCTGCTCCTGCTTCAATTGATAGTCTCTCTCGCTCTCTAGCTTGGGAAGGTGGGCTGGTGGGCGGGTGAGCAGCAGGTTAGGTGGTAGGCAACGTCAGAGCCATGAGGATGATTGCCTGTTCCACCCTAAATAAGTGGGCTCTGCTGCCACGCTATAGTAGGCACAGTAGGTGGGTTCTGTGAGAGGTACCTATAGAATGGCCTAGGTGCATCGGTTAGTGAATGTAGAACCAAAAATACCCTCCCTACCGAGGTAAGTAAGTACATATATTTATATATGGGGTGCCAGGAGTAATTAAGTGGTTGGGGAACAATGGAATAGGTACTCTGCCCAGGTATTCTGTACCTAGAATCCTTATGTAGATAGACTACATATACATGCCTACTCACCACCTGCTTTATCTATGCAGATTACTTACAGAATACCTCGCCGTTCATCGGTGCAGTGATGCAGTGATGGATGTAAGGGAGAGGAGCAGGATCTACAGTGATAACAACTCCTTCAGCTGTATCAAAGTAAGAAGTGTTTGCTTGTGAGTTCTTGACGACGTTTACCCTCAGCACCTCCAAGGGGGACCGACCGCTGCTGGCCGATGTAGGAAACAAGCCGATTTGGTACTACTCACTCATACCAAAGCCCTCAATCTAGATAGATAACTGCAAAAGAGGAGCTCGCGTGGTCTCTTAACCCTGAGAATTGTCATGGGGGGACGCAGGTCACCTTGCTCACATGCCATCCGTTTTTCTCCTTCTCAATTCACTAGCACACGCGCGCACAAACTCACTCACACACACCGATGGGCGGCGACCCTGTTTGCGCACTCCTCCATCTCGCATCGCATATTGACCCGTGAATGGGACGGCTTGGCTTGGTTCCTTCGTCCGACCGCGATCAGTGCAGAAGCCCATTCTTGCCGCATTGATCAGCTATAAGCCTAGGAATCCACATATCTGCTCGGTACCCGAGTCTACAATTCGGGATTTGCTTAAGTAGTTCTTATGCAGAGATGCGCAACGCTACACGGCAGACTATAGATGGAGGCTTCCATCTGCATCTGCCAAAAGAGGCCGAGAAATGACCAAGCCGAGAGGTAAATACTGTGTCGCATCGCCAGAAGACGACTCAGCAGATGCATCCAGTCCTGCTGCCGGAGGACCGCTGCAGCTATGGTCGCCATTGCAAGTCAGCAGGACAAATCAGGGCTCTCCAACGGCACAAGGCTTGAAGTCTATTCCACCTCTGGCCCCCCCTAGTTGCTCAACCTGCAGCACCGCGCAGGCGAATCAGAGGAGGCAAACCCCCCGGACGCCATCTGCACCTTACGGACTTGGGTGGTGTCCAAGTCCTGTTTTGTATCCTTCATTGAGCGAGCGTGCATACAGATGTATCTGAGCCCACCTGTGTGCTCGAGCTGTCCCTCCGACCGCTGGTCCACCTTGCTTGCGAAATGGGAATTGCGTAGACATGGTGCCCCGGATCTGTCGCATAGGGAGTCCCAAACGAGAAGACTCGAGAGCCCGGGCGTATGCGGTGTATTCAATATTAATGATTTGTTTCAAAGGGATTCCCAAACGAGACTCGCCTCCCGAATGCCGGGAACCCACCAACCTACCTACCTTTCAGTACAAAATATTCTCCTGGGTCGCAGGGCATCTTTAAGGGACAGGGATGAAGAGTATTACCGTATGCAGTAAGACCTGACGACAGGTTATCCAATCAGAGCAAATCTCTTCAGGCAGATCCCACACCACTCCCTCCTACTTACATACTTTACCTCCAGTACACCTGTGTGTATACACATCCTCTAGCTACTTACTTAGGTAGTAGGTATTACCTAGCATACCTCTAAGCCCTTTGATCGACACATATTCCTCCTATATGGATTCCTATAGGCTATATACTTTGTAGCCTATAGGTCATGTAGGTATATGGCTCTATCTGAAACTGATGAGTGCATTCATTCATGCCCTTACCTATCTCTTACTATGCTATCTACAAACTTACGAGGTAGGCAAGGTTACTACTTACTTAAGTACTTACTTATCATGACATTTCTTTTTGTGTCTATTATTCTGCAAGCTCCTGCACCTAGGCTCTCAAAGTTGTTGTTACTGTATATTACCCAATCATACCCATACCCTGTTCATGCTCATGTTCATGCTCATGCATCTTGTTGCAATCGCTTAGTCTCTGTTCACGAACCCGTCTCCGACGACCATCAACCTATGGTACTACGCATAGCGTAGCTATTGCAGTCAATCACCAAGGTCATTAGCCGTTTGCCTTTTTTTATGTAACCTGCATTCCCCCTTTTCCCCTCTCGGTATGCTTGTCTATATCCTCTATATTCATTTGCAGGCAATATGACGATATACACATTGGACTACACCAGTCGTACCATTCATTATGAAGGGTGATGATCATGATGCCTTGAGATCCCAAGCATCATTTTTTTGATTATCTATCTAATTACGTATAGGTAGTTGTACCTTCGGCGATACCTACTACCTATTCCTATCATCTTGTTATCTACATATTATTTATCATTGTTTCGTATCACAGAGTCACATGATGATCTGTTCGTTTCGCTTACAGCAGCAGTGAAGCGTGTTGGTGTTGTTCTCCGACTTCTCAATTGCCACGTGGAGACCGTGGAATCGCGATACAGACGGTCTCGGACGGTCCCCAGACGGTCCTCAAGACTACTGCGGTCCTTGTACCCCCCGCATTAGCACCATTCCCCCCGTTGTCGATTCAATCTAAAGGTCCTAATTCATGCCAGTGCCATTCGCCAATCATCTCACGCACTCGGCTTAGACTCCAGAGCTATGAAGCGTTATCTTGAGCCCCGCAGCAGATCGAGCACAACTTGTCATTACTGTGAGCATACATAACTCTATATCAGGGACAGAATGAGCTCCGTGGCATATCGGCGATACGGGCCTAACAATACAGCTTCCACTTGAGTGCATCTTGGCCAACATGTCTGGCTCTGAGTGGACGATAAAGCCCGAGTTATCAGCGGTAAGCAGGCAACGCCCGCGGCCCTTGCCGTGCTCGACGTATCATGATGGCCGATGGATTGCCGATGAGGCAGGAGATGAGGGGACGTCGATTGCTCGATGGCAGTAGGCTATGAAATATGGATCAGATAAAGTCGGCCGGTTTAAAAGGAGACGTACAGGGCGTCATTGGGTTGCGATTATTTTCCCAGAACTTTACATTTTTATCCGAAATAGAAGAATTTTTTACCAGGAACGAATCGTTACAATAATGCGCACCGTACCTGCCGTCATCCTTGGAATCGCGACTGGCGTGGCTAGTCATGATCCCCAAAGTAAGCAAGCCTCGCTGTCGGGTCCTCATCGATCTTTATGGTACAATACTCTACCAGGAGATGGCGGAACGCAAGCGGACTCAGTCTTCAGTGGGATCTCTACCTTCGGACGTCTTCCCTACTTCCCATGCTTAAGCTCCCACGATGTGCCATATGATCTTGCTTTTATCGGTTCGTCAGATCTATTTCCAGGCCTGGCGCACCATATATTGACCTTACGTAGGTGCTCCTTTCGATACGGGCACATCTTACCGACCGGGCGCTCGTTTCGGGCCTTCTGGTATCCGGCAAGGATCTCGACGTCTCAATCTTTAGTAAAATACCCCTCAATCTGATGCTACGGAGGTCGAAATCTAACAAACCCATAGTGGCGGATATAACGTTCCACTAGAAACGAACCCTTTTGATTCGTGGGCAACCGTCCTAGATTGCGGAGACATACCCGTAACATCGTAAGATATTCAATGACCTCTATACTCCATATCACAGATCTCAATACTGACCCTCCATTGCTAGATATGATAACACTTGGGCTCTAAAGCAGATCGAGGAGGGCCATTATAGTATCCTGTCGCGAGCTCCTAAGACAGACGCAAAGGCGCTAGGTCCTGCAAAGAAGGGCAAGACACTACCGAGAGTCATCACTCTAGGAGGCGACCACACTATCACGCTTCCACTACTAAGATCAATCAATCGCGCTTACGGCCCAGTTTCTGTCATTCACTTCGACAGCCATCTTGACACATGTAAGCAGCCTCCTCCCTCCTAGCTCAACTGCAACCAACTCATACCTCGTCAGGGCGACCCAAGGTCTTCGGCGGCTCGCCGTCCGAGGTAGCGAGCATCAACCACGGGACATACTTCTACCATGCATCGCAGGAGGGCCTTCTCGCGAACGACACGAACGTGCACGCGGGAATTAGGACCACATTGAGCGGACCCAGCGACTACGAGCACGACGGGTACTGCGGCTTCGAGATCATCGAGGCCCGCGAGATCGACACCATCGGCACCGACGGCATCATCAAGAAGATCATCGACCGCGTCGGCACSGATTCCGGCGTCGGAGTCGAGACGGGCGCGGCCAGTGTCTCGCAGATGAACAGGAAGAAGCACGTCAACGTCACGGGCTCGCAGATCACGATGACCGAGTACACGTAGACATATGTCTGCGGGATGTAGATGCCCACCCACAGCACGATGGCGAAGATGGGCAGGAGAAGGCAGATTCTGATGACATATAGCTGTTCACGAGGCCGGCTCATGTTCGTTGCGTGTCGGAATATCAAGACCGATATCACGAGCGTAGAGAAGATGGCCAATGCCCCGGACACGATGATGTTCACATGGTAGAAGTCCTTCGAGCCAGCGATTGGTTCCGTCGGTACTACATTGTGAGTGTCTTCGTTAGTAACTGGAAGTCGAAGTTTGAAGTTCAGATGTAATCGATCAACTCGAGTAAGCACGCGAGTTGAACAGCCAACTCCGGTCCCTCACGTGCAAAATTCACATCTCCAATATACGAGATAGGAAATATTTCGGACATACTAGGAACGAGCGGGGTCGGCAGGTCGCATGTCGACGACGTGCCGCTGCTTCTCGGTAATAGAGCTGCAAGGGCGTCCATCATGATTCCACCCGTCCGTCACGACAGGAAGATGACCCAATTGACAAGAATGACGCCCCCAAAACCCTAGACTGACAAGCTGACAACAGAGGGAACTAATAAGCAGTAGTGATAACAACCTCGACAAAAGAGGGTGAAATCCTGCCGTGTTCAAATAGGTAGGTCGATAGAAATCTTATGTATGTATGTATGGATGTATGTAAGTATGTAGGGTATCCCAATCAATCACATCGTCGAACCTGCTACCACGGTCCCGTCTTGTATGTATATAATAGTGTATACGGGCTGTACCGTAGCTGCATGATGACGGCCTGCACGAACAGGGATGGCAAATTGATCACAGCGCATGGAGTCGCCAGGGACGCGTGGAGGAGCGATAAGATGGTTTGGTTTCTTGGCTTGGGTATTACACCATGATTCAACCCACACGTAGATCCAGGCCTGCAAGGGGGAGGGCATCATGTCTGAAGGCGATTCCGACATTTGGTAAGGGGTCCAATATCTGACTTCCACGACGACACCGCTGCTGACTTTTTTTTTTTTCACATTGCACAGCCCTCTCTAGTCTAAGTGGTGGAGGGACTATGTAAATTGCAACATCCAAACCCGCAATGTTGCCAAAAAGCTTAGACTAGGCCTGCTATTCCTTGATCGGTATCGGTCTCGTAACCAAAAGTGGCGCATTTTCTCCAGCAATTTGATAAAGATTGTCTTGGCACCCTGCACCGACGTTGACTTATACACTTATAGGCAATACTACACACCCCGAGAACAGCAGTCGCCAGCGCGATGCTACTCTAGATAGAAGGTTGTATTCGAACAATTCTTTCTTTCAAGGGTAAGGTGAAAAAAAAATCAGTGTGAGTGGTACAGAATAGATATTTTATGAACGGAATCGGGGCGAAGGCATAAGTATTTGAGAGAGGAGCGCGAGCCGAATGGTCAACATGGATGGGTCCATGTGGAAGCTCCATTGATCTGCCGTATAGTCTGGCGGGGGTATTAAGTAATTAGGCCCCATCCTTCAACCCTTCAGGCGCCCTTCAGGTCCTATCTTCCCTGCCTGATTAGTAACCCTGGTCATAAAGATAATGAGATATTGGTATTTACTTTACGAATGCGAGTTTTCGGCATTCGGATACAACAATAATCAAGAATAACTCAATATTTCCGTTAATGCCTCCCTGCTATACGCGTATTCGATTGCTCTAACGAGCTATACGTGTATACGGCTTGAGCCGGTGTGATTCGGTAGATCAACGACTGCGCAGTAGAATGCTGACCTATGTAACTCTATCTATGTAGGTAGGTCTAAGCCACTGTCGAATGCCGGTGAGATTTGGGCGAGGGTGACTACTTTTCGATCAGATTTCGTCATTTCAATATTACGTTCTGCCGATCCCCTACAAGATCATATCACCATAACTAAGCCGCATATCTAGAGCCAAAGGTTTCCGAAACCATACACATGCAACCATAAGCATTATTCACCCCTTCTGTTGTGTAAGATATACATAGTATTTTAAGTAGTTTACCGAGATATATCGTATTTTTTCTATTTAACGATTTACTACCGTTCGCTCGTTGGCGTTGTGAGTAGTAGGAGACTAGTTCCCTATTACGGCAATGAGAAATGTGTTTTTTAACGACGTCCCTAAACATTACACTATAGGAAGAAGGCGGATGTGGCTGCATAGGATAAAAGGCAACGCGTCAAGTTTCATGTAATAGTATAGTGTACATAGCTGATGGGACATCAAGAGTTATGAACGGAAAGTTTTGAAGCGCTTCATTAATGCTTAGGTATATCGTCATTAATCCATCTTGGGTATCATTTATCTAATCCACCAACGACTTGTGCATACTAACCTAGCCGGTCATTCACCTTCTAGAATGCCTCTGCCTATAGGGATGAAACTCCATCCCTCCATCGAAAATGCACTCCATCATTGTACCACCGAATTCAATTCGTTGTCCGACATAAAGTGCATCCCACCGCCGCACCAATAACCACCACCAGCCACTCGGAACCAGTTGTATCCGTATATACACGTACCACTACGTCTCAACGCCTTCTGGACTTTTGCCTCCTCTTGCATTATTTGCTGGGTCCTCGAGAATTCGCACCTTATCGCATCACACGTCGTTGTGTTGGAGCTATTCCTGCTGCCGCTATTATTACCCGCCATGACGTTATCCACGTCTCGTAGCCTTGACTTAAGGCACTAAACTTCGTCCGTGCGCTGTGAACGCTGAGCATTCATGTCGATTTTGGCCTTCGGTAGCTCTTGCCAGATGGCGTTGGAATCGCCGTCCTCGCGTACCCCATCTCCTCGCTCCCTGTGAGTGATGTCAGGGCCGGTGAGCTGTCGGCGGGTCATATCGGCTTGAGGTATTGTCAAACCCTGGCTCTTGGCTGATCTAATATCAACATAAGCTCCCTGGCCTACTGGACAGTCGTTGCCGGCTCCAGGCGTGCATATATCCGAGGTTGATGGTGCAGGAGGAGGTGCCAGTTGTGGGCTTGATAGGGTTACGCCAGAATCTGCTTCGGGAGGAGGTGGCTGCTGTGGTAGAGATACGCTTGAATTGGATCCCATTGCGATACACTGGTCTCCTTGTTGTTTGGTCATGGCTGTCATGCAATTTGTAATGTGCACTGCCGAGAGTACGCATCCTTGCTGATTGGTTGACTCAAGGAATTTTCCAAGTATCTGTTTAGCTATGTTTTTTTACATCGTGAGCATTGCTCCAGCTTGGGATCAACTACATAACACAGAACAGTCTCTTGACGTTGCCGTAACTCTGCGAGTTTACGTCTTTCAAGAAGTCGGTCTCGCTTGTTAAGTTGTTTCGCTCAATCTCCTTACGTAGTAGCGTAATACAGTCATCAGGTGGGAGAGTTTCGAAGACAATCTCTTCTGGGAAGAGGCTCGATAGAATGGGCCGAGTAGACAGAAGTTAGTTCATGTCTATTGTATAGCCTGCAAGGATGACTATCACCTTGCCTTAGTGCGCAGATTGGCTAAGAAAGTGAATCATCTCATCTACTGCCTCGGCTGCATACTGGTCATGGATCAGACGATAGGCCTCATCGATGAAGAGGACTCGGCCCAAAGCGTCTTGAAGTTTCTTCTGCGTTTCAGGGTCTGTATGGCCGACATAATAACCGAGGAGGTCGGTAGCGGAGCATTCGATGACTTTAGGAGTCGAGAGAAATCCCATTTCGTAGAAGAGTTCACCCATTTTCTGAGCTGCTGTAGTCTTCTCCCAGATTGACATTGTGAAACATACCCTGGATCTTTTGCTCATATCCAATGAGAATGATGCACCGATACCCTCCTAGTATCCCTTAAACCATCGATACAATAGTATCGATGACCCCAGTTTTGAACTTGTCTTTGTTTTTTCCCTCGTCGCCGGCGTCAATCATATAAGCCTCGTCGATTACAAAGACTTTGCCGGCCGACGTTTCCAATATCTTTTTCGTCCTCGCCTCAGACTTGCCAANGCACCCGCCGATAAAATCAGCATGGGTTTTCAACATCACTATAATAGCAAGTTGCACACGTACATGCCATGATGGTTGTCGAAATGGCGATTATAAGGGAAGCATTTGACTTACTGTCACCATGAATAATATACCCCAAGTCAGATAAGATTTGACCGTACAATCTTGCCATAGTTGCTTTTCGGGAGAACTTGATAGGACTGAGTTCCTGGAGACCTGTGCTGGATAAGTCAGCATTTTTTTTTTTTGGTCTTCAGAAACGCGTCATTTTGCCTCGAGTGAGTCTAAATATAGTTGAACAAGAATGGAAGCCAAGAATCATTTTCCCTGTTGGTGTTTCGAGAACTGACTATAGAAATGAGCGAGAAGGAGACTTCACTCTAGACTTTGGAACTCCATGAATGAGTTCTCTCTGAAGAATGACCAGACTCTTTTTCTAGGGGGTGCCGATAGACAAGACAGACTGGAAGAGGATGAAGGTGAAGAACAAGCAACAAAAACTAGGCTGTTTGAGGAACTGATGATTACGGATCTCTCTGATGACGAGATTAAGATCACCACCCCCCTCGCGGGCCACCCCCTCGCGGGCCACCCTGTACTGTACTGTACTGTACGTATTTTTACATATAAGCTAAAAAAACTAGCTATAAACGGAATAGGCTTTAAAAAATCGGAAATAAATCGGAAAAATAAGCGGTTAGCGTCTTACTATACCTAAA
>JAPESX010000746.1:0-14585 GCA_029590615.1 Nemania bipapillata | reverse complement strand
GATCAGCACCAGAAGTCTAACGAATCCGAGTCCCAACCCGATAGCTCAACCCTGGAAACCTCGGAGGGGAAGGATTCAGAGGAAATAAAGGTGTGATGGTTGGCTATTAGCTGAATTTCTATCCTCACTTTCTAACCACTGTGCACAGGAGCACGGGCGATCAGACCAGAATTCTGACAATAGCACGCAAGCCTTGAAAGATGAGTTGGAAAGAAGGCCAGAGTCCAAGGACCAAAGAGCCACCAACGCAAGTAAAGCGACGTCGTCTGCTACTGCAGAGCATGAAGTTTTCAAATATCCAGATACCCCTACCCCAGATAGCCGAACCCCCAGTGGTAAGTCATGACATCAGGAACCACCTGTTAACAGTCTCTGAGTCTTCCGTCTCGGTTAGGAACACTAATTCTAGTAATCAGGCTCCGCAAATAACGCGATTGTAAACCAAACTTTACCAGATGACGAGCCTCTTGTGCAGGCTATGAGAGATATTTACCTAGGATGTGGTGATTCTGGGATTCCGCCAGGCACTTCAAGAGAGGAACAAATGGAGAGATATCTGGCAGCTCTCCTGCATCAGGAGAGACGGAACAAAGAGAGACTATTGAGGTGGCGGGCTGAGCGAGAGCAAGAGAAGACAGAGCAAGAGAAGACAGAGCAATAGAAGACAGACTAGCGATCAGTTCCATGCCTTCTCGGCTAAAGGTGCTCTATTGGGATTTGCATTAGGGATATAGACCAAGTGAGGGGTGATCGAGGACCCTTTGCAGTTTTCTAAACAAGGACGTTCCCACGGTGCCGTTCCCTAGAGCCAATGAAAGGGCACAGCACCAAGAAGAAGCGCGATCTAATTTCAGATAATTCTGTTTTCAAGTAATCCATCACAGCGCTATATGGGTGCTGTGTGCGGCCTTAACTGGATGCATGGCGTGGTATTTAGGCCGTTGTTGGTAGAGGATAGACAGACTACATGGGCAATAAAAACGTGTCGTTTCACGATGATGGCATCATCCCTCATGTAGCTTGAGGTGCAGTAACCACCTGAGGGGGCACGCATTGGTTTGGACTAGTGAGTTACCGAATATATTTTCTCCTTCATTGCGCTGAAGGCCTTCTCACTCGACTACGAACAGCTCTAAAACGAAAAGTCAATCTTAGCAATGGCTCATTGAAACGAGAATTACATGATTTGTAAGAAGGTGTGTCCAGTGCATTCATGATCTGTTGAGAGGTGAAAAACGGATAGCATGTGATGACGAGGACTCGTTTTCAAGTATCAGCCTCTGTTGATAAACTGTGAACCTGTCAAGAAATAAAATTACAATAGGGTCGATGATGGGCGTGTTTGTTAAATATCGTGACAGTATATATATGCCATGGATATTATAGGAGTATTAACCGCGTCGTTTTTGCTCCATCACCATTATGAAGTTCTAGATATTAGTACATTAACATGTGGCTTTATCACTACTAGTATCTCTGTACAAAACTTTTTCGAAACTCTGTAAGTAACGCAAGTAACGCTTGTAATAACTGGGTAGTTATCCACTTTGATGTTTCATCAACTCTATTTTTGGGTAGCTCTATATTGAAACGGAGTGAGTGGACATGTCCTCAGGGGGGATGTATTAATTTAGGTCTAGCGCGATGATCTGCGTTGAATTTTTCTTATATATATAGTTCCGTGGAAAGGGCTTTTAGAACCTTTTCTAGAAAGGCAGCCGGTTCTTACATATAGAATTTACAATCGTTGCATTTTACCTATATTTAAGTAAAACCTTTGGAAGAGTTATTGTGACCAAGGTCAGGCCTCCAAAGTGCGGTATGTATAACCTACATTTCCGTTTCAATATCCTGAGAAATTCGAAACTGGCGAGAATAGTAAGTAGATCTGCTCTACTCATGTCCTTCAACATTATCGGGTATGATAGTTGACTTTCGCTAGGTGTATCATGGCGCTTGGCGCATGCGTTATTAGATTTCGAAGGGTAGATATCAACTTGATGATTCATTTCTACTTTGACATATTTTTTATCTTTCCGCTATTGCCCATGTCTATGATGCTATTATTATGCGTACTCGCATACTCAATGATCCAGCCGTGAATCAGGATGAGCATCATTCACGTGACGACGTGCACTGCGCCTCCGCAACCTCCATTGGTGATGTTGAGGGGCAGATTTGGGCGAAGTGGGACGGCATTAACTCTCCTAGTCTAGTTGCATGTAAAGGCGGGTGACTAAACATGTGACGATTTTATTTTCAGGAAGGTTAATTGTCAACTGGATGCGGGCGATGGGGAGGTCTACCCAGTTTTGTGAGACTTACAGACGTCAATTGGCTGCTCTATACCCTGCATATCCTACATGACGCTGTGTTGATCGTCAAAGAGCTTTAAATATCGAATGTCTTGGAGACCTGTATAAATACCTCGGGGCCTGGCCTGCCTCCCGAAATGTGAAGACTTATGACAACATCCTCAACGCTTCTGACAACTTTAGTTGTCTATTTTAGCCGTGTGTAGAATCCACTAAGTCCACTACAAAATTCCATCCGAAACAATACTTGCCATATCTTGTCCTGTCACAATGGCTTCTACACTCTCCTCAGATCCAATCATTTTCTATGATATTGCCTCTGGCCCCCCTATCCGCCCATACGCGCCGAACCCATGGAAAACCCGGTACGCACTTAATTTTAAGCGCGCGAACTTTGTCACAAAATGGGTCGATTTATCTGAAGTCACATCGACGCGCAAGAGTCTAGGTGCGGACCCCGTACGCTTCTTTGGCAATGGAGAGCCATTCTACACACTCCCCATTATCAAAGACATGTCTGCCGACACGATAGTCGGGGATTCATTCGACATAGCTGTATACCTGGATAAAAAGTATCCCAACAGCCCTTCGTTGTTTCGGCATTCAATAGGGTTATACGCAGCCTTTAACTCTCATATCGACTCTATCTTCCCCATAGGAGGGCGGCTATTCTCCGCGGGCCAGCCCTTCAATCCTGAGACGGAAGAGAAGACCAAGGCGGAACTCTGCAGGCGGTTTGGCGCGAAGTCTTGGGATGACTTCACTCTTCGTGGGGAGGAGAGGAGGAAGGCCGTGGCTGCGTATGAGGTCGCGTTAGGGGAGGCTGCGAAATACTTTAGATTTTCAGATGGTCCGTTCATAGGAGGTAAGGAGGCGGACTACGCAGATATAATTATTGGCGGTTGGTTGATGTTCCTGAGTCAAACCGTCGCTGAATGGGACGAGATTCGCATATGGCATGGAGGAGTTTGGGGTAAACTGCATGATGCTTTGGAGCCGTATAGGGGAACATGGTGAGTGCCAGGGCTCTTTTATAGTGATTGAAGATGGGCTAGGCCTATGTCTAGTGATACCACATAAAGATAGTTAGTCGATATGCTTCGCACACCATGTCGATCTAGGCCTAAGGCCGTTTTTATGATAAGAGTGTGTGTGGACATATATCATGGGCCTAGTTGATACAGATAAAATCTTAGCCCTGTTAATTCTTTAGTAAAAGTGTCTCAACGCAGTTTATTGTAGAGCCGTAATGGCACGTAAATCTTTCTAGTATAAGGCATAATACGTTCTCCCACTTAGCTATCTATATAAGACCCTAGGTCTCCTGTAGAGACCTAGAGGGATGGAAATCAATTCATATCTCTATTGAGCCCTACAATACACTCCTCTTCCTAGCTGCTAATTAGCAGCGGTAATATAATAGAAAGTTTAGGACACTCTTTAACATTAATGCTTTGGGCTAAAACTGACCTAATAAGTAAGATTGCATACTAATTTGAGACAGACACTTTACTCTTGAAGAGAATAGCTATATGAATATTATGCGTACCTATAAGAGACCGAGTTGAGCCGAATATGATTTGAAAACGAGTGGATTTACATCTCACGCAGAACCAAGTTCCTAGTGAGGCCCTGGCTCTCGTCGTCGTCGCGCATCCGTCAAGCGCAAATTATAAGTGTGTTTCTGAATCAGATTCTTCATCCTTGGCACAACTCCGAGTTCCTTTATTTGTTTCGCCTTTCTTCGAGCACTTTCTACCTCCTTCTTCGCATTCTTCTCAGCCTCCCTTCGGTCTATCTCTGGCTAGGTCCTATCATCAAAGTCTTTCTGTAGTCGGAGGTCCTTATCGAAATACTGCATGAGAGTAGATGAGTCGATGACTAGTTCCACGCCACCCAGATCCCCTCTTCTACTAATGTTATTGCCTCGTAACGCGTCCTCCGGAATTATGTCCTGTAACTTGAGACACACCCGCTCATCCACGTTCGCCTCCCCATCTTCATTGCAGAACATATGCATACTTTCTGTTATTTCAGGTTGGCCTTCGTCATCAAGAGAAACTTTGCCTGTTTTGTGATCAAAAACGGCTCTCCAGACAAAGATGCATGCAGGCCCGCGCTGAAGCGTGCCAGTTCTATCCCATTGCTCCCTGATTTTGCTCCAAGCACCGCGTGTGCCCGAAAAATCCGCTCCAATTACAGTACGGATACTACCCTCACTTTCCTGAATTAATTCCCTTGCCTTATTTTTCAACCTCTTCGTAGATTGCGACCAAGCCACCTCCACCACTAGCCCAGGCTGACTGGTCTCGGTCTCGGAGGACATATACCGAAAAGAGCAGTCCGCACGCAATAATTTTTCGCCAACGCGTAACACTGCGCCGCCTGAGGAGACTATACTGCCTGCGATTTCCACAGTTTTTGGAGTATACTTCTGAAGAGTGTTTTCCATTATGCCCTGGAGCCAGTATTGTATGCACCAATTTATATCCACTATCATGCCCTCATGAAGAGGTGAATTCATACGGATGGTAAATTGTGACCTGCCAGTGAGGGACGGTCGATACTCGAATCTGATTAGAGAGGCTTAATTAACGATTTTTCGTTTCTTCGTGATTTGGCTCGTTATCTAAACATGGCTACTCTTTACATACCGAAGTGCTGCATGGAAATACCCTGAGATGTCGTTTTCGGTACTCTCTAGCCTCTCAAGGAGTGCTTTATAGTCGGCTGGTAATACCTTTCTTGTAATGATTTCTCGACCCCCTGCCTGAGGTATACACTCCTCGGTAGCTCTGATCAAAACGATCAAGCTGTCCACTCGAGATGAGGACAGGGCGTCCCGTTCGCGGCGGGTTCGTCGGCCGGCCACGTTGAAGATCTTGGAGAGTCCTGAAATAAATTTGGCGCTGAGTGATAAATTCAGTGAGGCCGTCCCTTGTGGCTCATCTATATCGGTGTCGCGATCGCCTTCCGACGAATCTTTTGCGAGGAGCGGCCCGAAAGTCACTGGGCTTGACAGAGCGCTTGCTCTTAAAGAGGGGTGAGAAGCTCGACGGGGTTTCCAAACACTATCAGGTGATTCCGGCTTTGGAGGGGAACGGCACGTCTCTGGACCTGAACCCTCCTCCGACACACGTTGATCTGGGGTTTGAGTTTCTGATAATGGATATTGGGGCCGCTCGGAAGCGAACGGAGGTGTTGGACCAGACATAGATGACAATTAGCAAGCTGCAAACATATTGAACGGTGAAGCGAGAGCACGGCATCTGACGCAGATAGGCGTAGTTAGCAATGGGATATAAGCAGTTACTTGCTACGGTAACAGGTGGAAGGAGGGAGCAGTTAAGAACAAGGATTACTCTATATGGTACACAACTCTGCAACGCACACTAATTAGCCTCTCATTCGTTGACTCGTTTGTAGCAAGAGACGGGGAACTGGAGAGGGTGATGTGACGCGTGACCTGTCATGCATCACCTCGGATACACCTTGATCTTGGTCATGTAATATTATAATATGTGTAAGTAAGGTGTGGCCGAAATACATGCTGTGTTTACCTATCAGATTGTCGCATAAACATGTTTGAAACTTGCATTCTGTGCACAGGGATAAACTGTTTACTGCCAGGTTGGTGTCGAGAAGAGGGGCACTGGGACAATATTTGTGTTACACGAGCATGAGGGATGGCCCAATTCTTAGTATATTACTATCTAGTATGTAACGATAAACAGCCGGGATTTTCTCTTGTAGCTGACACAATACACCTTATATATACGGCCGTGAATTATGATAATACGCTTAAATGCATGGCCCTTACTCTACGACGCATTAATATTACCCTTATCTATCCTCCATCTCTATAAACATCTAACATAGCACGATGTGCTATTAAATCGCTGAACATTATGTACGAATCAGGCGCTTTTTAGAATCGATCGAAAGCTCATCTCTAGCTAGGGAACAAAGCAACCAGTATCCTACACTCCCAGCACCTTCTCCTGAAGTGCACGCCCCAACACACGCTCCTGACAGTGGCGGCTCTAGTTCGGAATCGGTAAATACCGATCAGGCGTCAAGTTCCGGGCTAGCGAGGGCACCGCGGCTGATAGAACTTATCGAGCTAATTAAGCAGATACAAGACGGGAGATACAATTATGGAAACGATGAAACCTTAATAAAAAAGGAGCTCATACCCAATGAATATCAGCACCTTCTTCGAATCATACGAAGTCCAAAGGAAAGAAAACTACGGAACTTTTTCGAGACCAAGCTTCGGTGAGGAAATGAATATAAGGCCCCAACTAACTATTACTGCTAATGGTGAATTTTAGGTATGAGTATATTCCCCCCAGAAGCCTTTTCGCCATTCACGTGATCACGGACCTCCATGGGCATGTAATAAGAAGGCTTGACGCTTTGATAATAAATTGGCTCAAAAGGATTGCGAGGAGTCGAAGGAGTTCAAGGGAATTAGCTGAAGCCGCCAGGTCCGTGGTTATTACAGGGGCAGCGAACCTGCCACTCCTAGGAAGCACGAAGAGACAACCAGATAGCAGCTACAGACACAAGAAGTGTAAATTTCCCGGCTTAATAATAGAGGTAGCATGGGGCGAGCGACTGTCAACTGTACGAGAACGTGCGGAAGCTTTCATCAAGGAGAGCCGAGGGGGTATTCGAACTGTGATCGGGATAGATCTTAGTGAAGTATATGAGGCAAGAAAGAACGATAAGGGTCACGGGGGAAACGCCATATTTTCAACATGGAGAGCGAGTTTCGACTTGTCTGGAAATTACTTGGGGATCGAAAAGAGCGAAGATAAGGTAGGTTCTTATCATTATTTACATACTAGATGGCGTTCATTCAATATTCGCAGGTATTTCGGAATCAGGCCGGGAGATCCTTCACTTCAACAACGCTAGAGCTCTCATTTAAAGACATTATTTGCAAGAATCTAGCCGACAAGCTTGGTCCAGACAGCCCTCGCCTCAGAATCTCAGCGACACAACTTTCGACAATTCTCAAAGAAGGGCTGGACGCACTGGAAGAACCCGGGGATGAGGAAATGGAAATTGAAGGAAGCGAAATCGACGAACATCAATAATTATAACATTCACTTGGAAAGTGTGCTCTATGAACAATGAAAAGAACTAGGGAAGGCTTTCGTGCTTAAAATCCCTATAGGTTTCTTACCTCTCCTAAATATTGTCTGCCATGATATCAGAGATTTAGAGACCGCCAATAAATGAAAGAGTATAGTATAACAGTATCTAGACTAGAAATATACGGGCTAGGATCCCGTCAGGGTAGCATGAACACAGCCGTGGCCAGGGGCAAACTTATACATTCTAGTGGTTCGGACATCGCATTCCTAACACCCCCCGAATTTCACTGGCTTATTATTCTTGGGGTATGTACGATTGGTGGACGACAACAGCTTGCCATGACCCACAAGAATATTTAGGTGGTTAGTATTCTTGATTACCTTGGCACGAGCCTTCGCTTTCCATCTAGACACCCTCCCAACTATGGTTAATATCCCCTTCAGGGGGTACATAACCACGGAAATAACGCAGCGGGGCTTCTGATATTTCTGTCATTGTCGCTGAAATGAAAAACAAGATTGAGAAAGTAGATCGATAGAGATATTTATAGTTACCGAACTTATACCGATTGGAGCGCTACTGATATTTTAGATACCAAAACGGAGCGAGTGCGTTGCATACCTTAATCTGGAAGCCTGACTGCAGCTGAGGTTGTAATGAGAGTTCTATGAATTTTATATATAATGTAATACCCAAGATCGGTCTTCAGAAAACGGCCGAAGTCTTTATAATAGAACACAAACCGGCTACAAAATAGTAATGTATAATCATATGATGATGTCAAATGTCTGAGACAGACACACTAACCTCAGCCTAATCACACTATTGCAGGATGCATATCCAAAGTAGGAAATTCGACGTGACTGGTGTGACATTTTCCAATACCTACTATCAATTGGCCAAATATCAATACATACGCATGATAAAATCTGTATACTAAAATGTAATGCAAGAGCTACATAAACCGACTCTAAAGACCTAGCCACCACCACAATGTAACTTCTAGTGATTTATTTTATTGAAGGAGATAGAAACAACCAATTCAGCCAACTCCATAGTAGGAAAGGTTTCGAGGCAGTGTCGAGAGAGTGCTACAAAGCAATAATAGGAAACCTATTGGAAACTAGGAAGAAGGGTAGCAATGGGTGTGGTAAAGTGCTCGATAGCAAGACCAAGAGGTTACAGAGCACTAAAGGTCTTATATATAGCCAAATCAGTTAACGTAGTACTTTGTCGCCTGACCGGTGGCCACAGAATAATGATATATAATAGGCCAAATCAATACAAACTATAAGAGCATATACTCCAACTCCGTCACAAGATTGTGACTTACTAGACCCCTACGCTGGAGGATACCTACCCTCCAATTGTACCCTTTAGCCTATTTTTTTCGTCTCTAGATAAGCCTTCTTAGACCCTTGAACTTCAAATACCGGCAGGACTATCTAGGTTTTAATTAGTATGCTGGCTTCCTATTTGCTAGATGGGTTTCAAAAGTTTACAGCACTACGCTAATTATCCCCCATGTGCCGATTTGTCTCAGTCTCTGGTTCTCATTGTCTACTCGAGCTCTATTAGCAACATCCCTAGCGTTTACATAAGGGTGAGGACGACCATTCAACTTTTAAAATCCCCACATAGTTGGAGCGGGTATACCCTCTACGCTGATCTGGGTTCGCTATAGGCATGTTCGCCGACTTGGCCATGCAGCTTTTGCTTCTTGCCGCCCTTCCCGCGGAGAACCCGCCGAGCCTCAATGGATAGAACTTCGTAGTAATGAGGGGCATGGACGCTGCAGTGCAACCGAAAGAAGCTGCGAGGAAGGAGGCTAAAGACGTCAGAAATCGATAGTCGGTTGACTATTGTGACGAAAGGCCCAGACATGATACGTAAATGTACATAGATAAAAAGCCGCAGTCTCCCATGTCGAACTCTATCGGACTATTTCCTGTCCAGATCGTTCCAGCGTCAGAGCTATACCCGGTATTCTCACAGCTATTCCAAAACCATGGCACTGTTATTACGCATCGTCTGGGGGGCCCCCTGACGACTTACCCACGCGATCTCTCTCTGTTCTGGTCCGATCGTGTGGCAATCTTGGCATAGGACGTATCGGGTTAACGCTTACGATGAAGATCCCAGCCAGCTGAATGGACGTTCTGGTCTGTTGGTAGTATGAAAACGTGGTCCGGACACGAGCATTGGCCAGGTGACGTAGGAGGCGCCTTTTCCGAGCCCTGAATAGAGCCAATGGCGACGGAAGCGAAGCACGTCTATCCGAAACTGGGTGGTCGCACTCGGAACCGGAGTGGTGTCTCTGATATGGGCTGCAGCAAGAATCACGGAGAGCTCCACTCCACTCCAAGGTCATGGTCATGCGCCGCTTGACAGGAGTCGTGCAGGGTGCAGGGCGATCAATGATAAGGCTATCGTTGGGTTGTGGTTACCTGATCCTCACGCGTCCGGGGTGATGGAGAGACTGGGCGACTATTTTAGGATGCTTTCCTGTTGGGTCTGTTGGTGGATGTTGCTGCCGATTGGTGCGCGGTGGCGTTGATAGTTGGTGATTGATGTTTCTTTTGCATCATGGGTGCCCATGCAGTGCGCTGAAGACCGGGTCTAATCTCAAACAGCGGAATGGTCGGCAAGCAGTCTGTACTCGCTGTAGAAGGTGTCGCAAGACTTGATGAATGGCGAGAGGATTTTTCCGGGGTAGTTCTGATGCTATAAGACAGCGAGATGTCGGCAGGAGTTGGATGGTGGCTTGCTTATTGGGACTCCAGGATACTACCTACTTTTCAGAGTAGCTTCAAATCTTCAAATCTTCAAATATGACGAACCTAACTATTTGGCCGTTGGCATTGTCTGCCGGATTATTGTATTTTTTCGGTCTCATCGTTTATCGTCTATACTTCCACCCGTTAGCGAAGTTTCCTGGTCCGAAGCTAGCAGCGGTAACAGGCTGGTATGAAACGTATCATGACCTCAAGTCCCCAGGCGGGCAGTTCATGTATAAGCTGCATAAGTTGCACAAAACCTACGGTAATAAATGCTCGCGCCCTCGATTATCATATATTAAGAAAGTGTGTTAGGCCCAATAGTACGACTAAGCCCCGATGAAGTTCACATTAGTGATACAGCTTGGGTAGATACACTGTTGGTCAGTTCAGCTCAGGTATGTACTTACATCAGGTGAAATAAACATCTTTGTATTGTTACTTAAATCAATAAAGGGAATACGAGACAAATACGTCCCTGCCGCCCACCAAGCAGGTACTCCAGAGGGAGGTATGTCGCCAGAAAATCTCTCTGTCTCTATTAAAGAACACCAAGTTAAACAAACCATGGCTAGTATTCGGAACATCTGCTCACAATACTCACCGGAGACGTCGGGCTGCACTTAGCCCTCTCTTCTCTAAATCATGCGCAGCCGCGGCCGAAGGGTTGATATACGACAAGCTCGACCTCCTCATTAAGCGCATAGACGCCCAAATCGCCCGCGATGGATGCATAGAAATGCGCGCCGTGTTCCTGTCATTCACAACTGATGTAGTGTCTGAATACTGTCTTGGACAGTCATTCGGACTACTTCAAGATGAGACCAAAGGAAGGGAGTGGTCTAACTCTATTAGAGCTTTGGCAAAGACAATCCCGTACGCAAGGCAGTTTGGCTGGATCATTCCCCTTTCACAGAAGATACCCATATCGATCATGAGAGTAGTTTCCCCTGACATGGCCAGAGTGGCAGGAATGCACCATGTAATCTTACCTCCTTCTTTATCTCTCTCTGTGGTCGTATTTGCTAACTCTTAATAGGATATGGAGGCACAAGCTTTGCAAGCTGTTAAGGAGCACGCTCAAGCCGAGAAGGACAGTTTGGAACTCCCATTTCACCGAAACCCAAGAGAAAAGTACGCTGTATTCCGAGCACTCTTGCAGCATGAGGGATTGCCTCCACACGAGAAGGCCTATAACCGGATATCCCATGAAGCTGTCACCCTTATGGCTGCTGGGGGCGAGACCACAGCAAGCACCCTAATGATGGCTGTCTACTTCATCCTTGCCGACAAAAAGAATGTTCTTTCGAGACTGCGACAAGAAGTCGAGTCACTCATGGCCAATAAGGCTTCTAGACCATCGATTGCCGACCTTGAATGTCTGCCGTGGCTAGTATGTCCATTTGAGTCGACTTTTATTATCCCTGTTTACTAATCCATATACACAATAGACTGCGGTTATCAAAGAGACGCTACGAATCAGCACTCTGACAGCGAGGTTAACTCGTGTGGCTCCCGAAGAAACCCTTCAGTATAAAGATTGGGTGATGCCTGCGGGGGTAAGAACTTCCTCCTTTTTAACACAAATGGAAATAAGGGGTAGAAATAGAATATAACTAACGATATGTAGACACCCATAAGCATGACGCTTCGCGAGATATCATTAGACCCCGAGATCTTCCCTTCACCAATGGAGTTCCGACCCGAGCGTTGGCTACCCAGTAACCCCAACCTCGAACAATGCAACCGGTATCTCGTGGCCTTCAGCAGGGGAAGCCGCATGTGTATTGGCATCAAGTAAGCCCAGGGCACATCCGTTATCACAAAGGAACAATTCTAATGCATTCTTAATTACTAGCTTGGCTCATGCTGAGCTGTACATCGTCCTTGCGGCGTTATTCCGTTACAAGGAGTTTGAACTGTTTGACACTGCGAGAGAGCGTGACGTGGACTTCACTCGGGATTTTTTCGTTGGTGAGACTTCGGCTTCTGCAAAAGGTGTCCGAATCAGGTATGCTGAGTGGTAAGCTTGTAACTGTCTAATGCATGGGTTCAGGGGGGTTATGGGTGGGGCGTACGTTAACTGGGGGGAAGTGATTCATGTGAACTACCACATTGCTCGGTTGGAAGTCTTCCAAGTCTCCTTCCTATAATTTAATAAACCTATTACATAGTGCATCATAAGTATTTAAACAGCGGTGGTGTGATTGGCGCAAAAGGAGCAGAAAATCCTTCTTAACATAAGCCCTCATATTAAATAAACCCGCATGGTGAATGTCCGGATTGAATGCTCGAAGTCGTAGCTGTCGTCATCGTCGTCATCGTCGTCGTCGTCGTCGTCGCTTAAGAGCCGCGGTTTATTTTTGGACTGGTCACAATAATTGATCCTCATATGTACCAATCAAACCCTGAGAGTGGAAACTCTTCGGGCACTTGCAGGGCTTCATCCCCGGTTTGCGGGGTGATGTTACTACCTACCGATAGGACGGTACCGACCACTAAAAACCCCACCCACTAAATTTTAACACATTATTTTATAGGGATGGGACACTCGCGTTACTGCTTGGGTATGGTAGGTTGCAAAAGAATAAGGAAGTTGTAGTATGAGTAGGAGATTCATTTAAGAAGAATCCCAACATCTCTTTATATATCTCAATCCAATTGTAGCTACTACTAACGGTAGAAAATTATCACGCTAGGAACTCTGAACTTGGTGGATTGAGTTGGAGGGGTAAAGAGTCTTAAGACTTAGACTGAATTTCATGTCTTGCCATATAGTTAAACTTGATAGCGTGGGATATGTTGTTTCTATGTTAGTTGTACCGAAAGCAATATCTAGCCCATCAAGCCAGAAAGTCTCTTCCACTTCAACTATGTCATCTTTGTTCAACAGATCAACTTCGATAATAGTATGAGGCGGGGATTTATTACGATCTAGGAGTTATTAGTAATTAGTTAGTGAGCGTTTAGCCAAATGCCACAGCACAAGGAGCAAGGGGCAGATCACTATCTCCCCAAAGTTCCACCTTGATTACACATCGGTCGGTAACGGTATTCTGTACATATCCACGACATGGGATACGACTCTTGAGCACGACGTGGCATCTGCCAGCCATGGCAGCTAGCGCGGCCATGTTCTGGAAAGCCTGGCGCAAGAGTGGCATGTTGACTAGTGCTGATATGCCGCTTAATGGGTAGATACCTCTCATACCTAGGCTCCGTATCGAATTGTTTCAAATCATGGAAGGGGAGTTTATAACCTGCAATGCACAAGGTATCCCCCGCTTGTGAGATGAAGCTCCGTGGCTCGGTACCACTGAAGAGAGCATTAGGGTCAAATATCTTGACGCTAGCCGGCGACATGTACTATAGTCTAGCTCGGGTCTAGCATTGATGACAAGGCCCCTTGATAGAAGCGCCGTAATAAATAATAGCCTGGGTTTCATGCCGTTTGGTTTCAACTGTAGGCAAGGCAGTAAGCTGAGGCGCGACTAGGTATGTTAGAGAGTAGGAAAAGTCGTAAGCTACTGGGCTCACCATAACCTGATTTGGTCTCGGAGAATGATTCCCTGACGATGGTGGCCCAGCATCGGTCCCGTACGCCGGCTATGGGCTCCGTAGAACATGTTAGATTGCCGATCTCACATAAGTTTGCTGGCAGTGGGTATGTTGCTCTTATGAGTAGACCCTGCCACTCCACAGTGGCTTCTCTGGGGAATGATCTCTATATAGATAGTATTTTATTTAAACATCCTCCATCTCTAGACACTTGAGCGATTAATAGGGTGTGAAGGAGCTTGGAAAGCCTATACAATGCATATTGGCTGTTGGGATTGAGTTCTGTAAGTGAATTTCCCTAAATGAAGGGTACCTGGCCAAATGCGACGTGAAAAGCTTGATATTGCTATGCCATGTGACAAATCAGGGACTTGAGATACCTAATTGGACCAGGCCGTTCCCTAAATACAGAATATTAGGTAGGGTAGACATATGCACGGCAAGTTAACGTAGTAAATCTTGATTTTGTGTCAATCATAGTGGGCTAATTTGCGTGTTAGAGGCCGTTGCAGCGTGTTTATTCGATGGGTCTGCTGGTTTTTGCCCGGCACCTTCCAGGCTCAGCTCCGAGCCACGCTAGGCGGGCACTAAGCGCTAAGCCCAGCTCGGCCTGATTAGCCACTGGCCATTGGCCTGCCTGCTCGCTGGTTGGCTGGAGCTCCAACAAGAAATGCCATCATCGGCAATCCTGAAATCTGCGAGCTATCTGGACTAGCCTAGGTCACATAAAGAGGCAGACACACAGACAGACGGCCTCACGAGTCTCGACGACACGCCAACCAGCCACGCACCATGTCGCTGAGCAGAGCGGAGAGGGTTGCGCGACCCG